>CAUYQV010165661.1:0-29732 GCA_963574575.1 Galagoides demidoff | reverse complement strand
ATAAGACCTAGTGATGGGCATGGCTATGCAGCATATCTGCATAATAAATGCAGCCACGCCATGCATTTTGGCACAGAGCTGTAAGGAAGACTGGAATACCTTTTATCTGCCATAGCTCCTTTCTCTAGCTGTTCGCACTTGTGCAGGTTGCAGGCATCCTATTGTGCACGTGTGAAAAGCTAGGGGAAATGAGTTCACGCATCACTAGGGCCAGCCCCACCAACAAGGTTAGCTCCCCCTGTCAGGTTCCAGAAGAAGACAACTTAACTGTATTTGAATAAACGTAGATTGTTGTATTATACTTAATAAAAATAAGACATCTGCTGAAAATAAACCCTAGTGTGTCTTCTTGAGAAAGAATAAATATAACACAGTGTCTTACTTTGGGGAAAACATGGTGTATACTACAGAAAGACACTCAATTCAGGAATGAAATACACCTAATTTTGGGTAATAACAGCAAGTCTGCTGTGGGCAAGTTCAATGCACTTGCCTTCCCTCTTGACTGGGCAAGTTCCAAGCTACTCTCACTAGCTCTAGATTCTAACTGTTCCTTAAGTGGCTGCAGGTGAAATTCATCAGGTAGACTACAGGAAAATTTCAACAGTGTATCTGGGAATCAGTATATATTCAGAGCTAAGTCTTTTTAAGGGATGTTTTAAAGTCTTAAAAGACAATAATTTAGCTATATAAAAGTATAAATATGTACCATGGAACACAGAAACCAAAATCATTTGGAGGTTTGACAGTCCAGGTAAAGTAATCATGACAGAAGAAAAGAGTTTAGAAAAAACAGAGTCATGATTAGGGCTTATGTCACCAATATAGATAAGAAAAATTTTTGTTGTCATATAGAATTAAAAGATTGTTGTGTTGAGACGTCAAGAGGTGATACTTGACTGCATCTGAAAGAGACACTGATCACTGCCTGAGACTAGACCTATCTTCCCACATAGATAAGAGAAGAAAGGCAAGAAGGCCAACCACATGCTACTGAGACCAAGGGCTGAAAGGGGTGCAAACAAGGAAGGCTTCTTGCTGTGACTTTGTGATAAATCTCTCTACAACAATGTTATTTTCCTTACTAGAAAGGATAACAAATTCCTTTTGGAACTGGTAAATCTCAATGCTATGGTCCTACTAAAGTTTCCCTTGGTATGTAAGATTTTTTCAAGGTTTCTAGGACTAATGAAATAGCTGTTGTGAAATAGTTGTCCGCCCACATCAATCATAAATCAATTGAATTACATTGAAACAATCATTGCCAACAATAATCATTTGTGCTGTATGGGGAATGAAAATTAAATTGCAGTATATATTATTTAACATTTCTCAGGACACAGAAAACCACACAACTGCCCCCACACTAAATTGTATTGTTAGACTGTGTGAAAAAGAGCACCCTTATGCATTGTTGGTACAAATTGCAATGTTACAACTTTTTAATGGAATGCAATTTCTTTCTTTATTTTTGAGACAGAGTCTTATTATGTCACCCTCAGTAGAGCGCTGTCACGTCACAGCTCACAGCAACCTCAAACTCTTGGGCATGAGTGATTTTCTTTCCTCAGCCTGCCAAGTAGCTGGGACTACAGGTGCCCACCACAACACCTGTCTATTTTTTGGTTTTAGTTGTTATTGTTCTTTGGCAGGCCTGGGCTGGATTTAAACCTGCTAGCTCTGGTGTATGTGACTGGCACCCTAGCTGCTGAGCTACAGGTGCCAAGCTGATGGAATGCAATTTAATAACATTAAAACTTGCTTGCCATTCTCCTCAAAAATTATAATTTTGCTCTGGGTAAATGTCCAGTAATGAGATTGTAGGGTCAAATGAGAGATCTAATTTTAGTTCCTTAAGTATTGTCTATACTTATAGGTATCTACCCAGAAGAAAAAAAATAATTTAACCATAAGAAAATTTGGACTTAAATGTTTATAGCAGCTCAATTCATAATTTCAAAGATGCAGAAACAATCCAAGTGCCTGTCAACACATGAATGAATTAATAAGCTGTGATACACACACACACACACACACACACACACGCCATGGAATACTATTCAGGAATAAAAAAGATGAAGACTTTGTATCTTTTGTATTTATCTGGATGGATTTGGAGAACATCCTCCTCAGTAAAATATCTCAAAAATGGAAAACCAAGTTAATTACAATGTGTCTAAGAGGTGCTTTGTTTGAATTGCATCATGCTGGGGTTCTGAAACAATCTAATACCTGGATTTCTTGATCTCTTGCAATGTTTGGGAAATTCTTCACCTTGATGCCTTGAAGTACAGTTTCCATATTTCTAAGACTCTCTTCTCCTTCAGGAATCCCTATGATTAAAACATTCATCCATTTGGTGTAGTCCCATATCTCTCTCAGAGAATTTTATCCTTTTATTCTCTTTTTTTCCTACCTCTTTGAATAACTGGGTTAGTTCAAAAGTCTTGTCTTTGATTTCTGAGATTCTTTCTTCTCCATGTTTTACTCTATTGCTTAGCTTCCCTGTTTTGAAGCTCCTTGAATGCCTCTTTTGGTTCCTTGAGTCCTGCTATATCCTTCCTAATTATGTCTGTCTAGATCCTCAGTGAGTTGGTCTTTAATTTCACTAAATTCTTGAGATGGTTTTTGGACTTTCTTTTTTTGTGTGTGTGAGGTAGAGTCTCACTATGTCACCTTTGGTAGAGTGCCATGGTGTCACAGCTCATAGCAACCTCAAACTCTTGGGCTTAAGCAATTCTCTTGCCTCAGCCTCCCAAGTAGCTGAGACCACACACAACATCTGGATATTTTTTCAGTTCGTTTATATATTTATTATGCTTTTTAAAGCAGGAATGTTAGGTTGTCCCTAAGTTGTTATTGAGAGATAATCTAGGGGTGACGCCCGTACCCAGTGGTTGTGGCGCCAACCACATGCACTGAGAGTGGCGGGTTCAAACCCAGCCTGGGCCAGCTAAACAACAATGACAACTGCAACAAAAAAAATAGCCAGATTTTATGGCAGGTGCCTATAGTCCCATCTACTTGGAAGGCTGAGGCAAGACAATCTCTTAAGCCCAAGAGTTTGAGGGTGCTGTGAGCTGTGACACCACAGCACTATACTGAGGGTGACATAGTAAGAGTCTGTCTCAAAAGAGAGAGAGAGAGAGACAGATAGACAGATAATCTAGCTGAGGTCCCTCAGGAGACCTGTTTGAAAACTAAAACTGTAGAGCTGAAATCAGACCCAAAGCCCCCAGGATATGATGCTTGCCACTCCCCTATACCACAGACTGTTCAAATGGGCTATAGCTCATACCTGTGGCCTTCCCTGACACATAGCCTCCCAAAGTTCCCTTATGAGGCTGAAGCATGTGGAGGTCCCTGAGAACTAGCCTTGCTTTCTCCAAGCTAGGTGGCCTGGGCTGAGGGAAGGACCTCCAAGTGGGGCTCCTAGACCAAGAGTGGCTCCTGTATACTGAGCAGGACTCTTCCCATTCCAACAAATTCACAAAGCCTAGGGTTTTGCTATAGTTTTTGCCCCAAGAATTTGAAATGCCAGGGGTTTTGCCTGTGGTAGGAGGAGGGAGATCTGTGGCTTGCCTTCTGTTTGCTGGGTTTCCTGGAGCAGGATTACCCTTTCCAGTCAGCAGGAGAGGAGCTGAGGTCTGACTCTCTTGGTGGGCCCACTGAACACAGATAACAGACAGAGCCACTCTAAAGGGCAGGGAAAATCACCCCAGCAGGGCAGTGCCTGTGGCTCAGTGGGTGGGGCACCAGCCCCATATGCCTAGGGTGAGAGGTTGGGTCCAGCCTGGCCAAACTTCAATAAAAAGATAGCCGGGCCATTGTGGTGGGCGCCTGTGATCCCAGCTGCTTGGGAGGCTTAGGCAGGAGAATTACCTGGGCCCAGGAGTTGAAGGTTGCTGTGGGCTGTGTGATGCTGTTGCACTCTGCTGAGGGTGATGAAGTGAGTCTCTGTCTCTATTAAAAAAAAAAAAAATCATCCCTAGCAGGAGCAGAGACTCATGAGGGACCCTGCCTCACAAAGTATAGTTGAGCCACAGTTTCCTCCTGCAGCAGGGAGCTGGCACATTCAGTGCATTGGGCCACACAATGCACAGGCCTTTTAGAGTTCCCACTAGACACAATGTGGGGAAAAGCCTCTCTCCCTTTCTTCCCATGGCCAGCTAAGTATCCCACTGGTTGCCAGTGACACAGCAAGTGGCCTCTGTAACCCCTGTTTCCTGGTGACTATGGAGGCTGGGTAGGGGCCAAAGCTCCTTCACCCTTCTGGTGCCTGTGGTGGGGCAGCCAGGTTGTCTTGGACAGGCTGGAACTCTGACTTGTCCACATGCTGTGAAGCAGGCCACTGCTGGGGCAGTCTGTGGAGCACCCAAAGAAACAGGGTGGATGGGCAGTGGCCACAGGTGTTTGGAGCCAAAATTGCTCACTATTCTGCCAGACAGGATGAGTACCTAGAGGAAGATGTTCTTAGGTGCAGGAAAACTGGGACTTACAGTTCTTCATGGTACTCTCATTTGGGGTGAGAGATGCTATGTTTTCCTGCTCACAGAGAGACCTCAGAGTGGGGGAGGGATGCCCTTTACCCTTCTATTTGGCTCTGGGCTCCTCAAGCCTGGTCTGTTCTGTAACTGTCCTCTGCTCTCTTCCTTCCTCTTTCTCATCTTCATCCCAGAAGTTCATCTCAGTGGAGATGCTGAGCACCTTGATTTCTTCGTTCGGGGATCTACCCCCAGTTTCAACTACTCCTAGTTCACTTCAGTCCATTTTCCTCCTTCTGGAGGGAAGCTGCCTCTTGTCGGCTGTCTTGCCCTTGCCTCGCCATTCCTGCATATATTATGTATTTTTTATCCATTCTTCCACTGACAAATGCTTCCACTTATTCCATATCTTGGCTATCATGAATAATGCTGCAATAAACATGGATGTGCAAGTATCTCTTGGCATACTGATTTCCTTTTCTTTGAATATATACTCAGTAAAATTGCTAGATCATGTAATTGTTCTATTTTTTAAAATTTCAGATTAATATGAGGGTACAAACAATTAGGTTACATTGTTTGTGTTTGTTAGGTAAAGTCCAAGTTGTAGTTGGACTCCTCACCCAGCAGGTATAGCATATAGTTTTACATTGTGCCCATTAGGTGAGAACTTAGGATTCTACTTCCATCTTCTCCCTCTCCCACCTCCTTCCCCCACTTGATATTAATTGTATTTTTCTCTTGTGTGGGGGTATAGTTATTCATCTACTAGTTTCATATTATTATTGAATACATTGGATACTTGCTTTTCTATTCTTGTGATATTTTACCAAGGAGAATGTTCTTCAATGCCATCCAGGTTAATACAAAAGATGGACAATGGAGAGGATCTAGTTTGCAATATGAACTTTTGTGTGAACCTGAGGTATTTGAATACCTTACCTAGTTTCTGCAATAATAAACTGGAAACGATAGTAGTAGCTTTTTCAAAAGGTTTCTTTTTCTAGGTGCTGTGGTTCAAGCCTATAATCCCAGCACTTGGGAGGCTGAGGTGGGCCTTGAGACCAGAGTGAGACCCTATTTCTAAAAAATAGTTGAGCATTGTGACAAGTTCCTGTAGTCCCAGCTACTTGCAAGGCTGAGGCAAGAGGATTGCTTCAACCCAAGAGTTAGAGATTGCTGTGAGCTGTGACACAATGGTGCTCCACCCAGGGTGACCAAGAGAAACTCTGTCTCAAAAAATAGAAAAAGTACACGATTTGGTGGGTTTTAGTGCACTCACAATGTTGTGCAACTGTGACCTCTGCCTAATTCCGGAACACGTTCATCACCCTAAAGGGAAGCCCCATCCTTATCAGTAGTCGCTGTCCATCTCCTCCCCTGTCCCTGATAACCACAAACTCACTTCCCATCACTGCGGATCTGCCTGTTCTGGACATTTCAAATAAATGACACCTCACACGGTGTGTCCAAAAAGAAAAAAGTTTTGTGCAGGGAATTACCACATGAATAATACATGTGAAATATATTAACCTACTAAAGTCATGTGCAAAAGCTTTACTTTGTTTGCACGCTGTTTTTATTTTGAAATAAGTTATTTCTTTTGTAGTCCACAAAAGTGCACCTTTTGTTTCTTTAGGCTGTTCAGAGTCAGTTTATAACCCAACAAGACCCAGATCTCCAAGCTGATTTAAGATTTCCAGGAATGTCGATGACTGAGAAACAGCAGCACCAGTTCAGCCCAGGTCCAAGTGGTACAATTTTTCCTATTCCTGAGTTTAAATGGTCTCCAAAGTCTCAACGACATTTTGCAAATATGCTGTTTGAAGGAGGTAGAGATACGTCTTTTTTTATAAATAAAAAGCACAACCTTAAAATCGGACACCACCTGTTCTCCATACAGAAGACATGCTAGCGCTGGTTTAAGGGAATTTCCAGGGACGGAGGCTGGGCTGTGAGTAGGGAACCAGGGACCCTGCGGCCCGCTTCTACCAGCGCTGGCATAATTGCGCAGCCGCCCTTCCGCTCAGCTCTTGGTGCCTTCCTTAGCAGAGTTTCCTCCTCTTTTCTGCGTTCTCCAGAACCAAAAAACGTAGTGGGGGTCCATGGATGACACATGTCCTCTTGTTCCAGCCGGTTACCTAATGCCATCACTGTGGCTTTCAACAAGCTGGCTCTGCAGCGCTCCTCCAACCAGGAAGGCGTGACTGCGAGGTGGCCCGGACTGGAGCAGTGAGCTGGTTGAAGAGTCGTGCAGGCGAAGGCACTTCTCCTGCCCTGTTTGCACGAAATGCTTCCCTTTCACTCGTACCCCTGCTTTGCTCCAGTAGGCGCTTCTGGGTTCCTAGGGCTCCCACTGCCACCAGCGCGCAGCCTAGAGGGCTCGGCCATGGTTGCACCTAAACTCGCGTTTGCGTAGCCAGATCGCCACCTGCTGCTGGGGTTGGAGTGCACGCGACTGCGGAAGGCTCGACTGCCGAGGCCCGCAGTTCTGGGGCGTGTAAACCATCCCGCCACCGAGGGTCTCGCGCGGCCCCAGCCTCCTTATCGTTGCTTATCCCTCCGCTTTCCGTTGCTCCTACTACGCAGAACAGAAGATGCTGTTAACTGAAGGGATTTGGCCTGAAGGAGGCCAGAGGACCACTGTCAAGGATTGTCCCTTATGTAGAAAATCTTTTCGCTCAGCGCATCGCCTCCGCACCTGCCACTACACACGAGCTAGCAGCCCTCCAAGTATCAGCACTGCGACTACGCCGGCACCCAGTCCATCTAGCTCAGGTATCACCTATGGAGTCACCACCCGGAGCAGAGTAGTAGGCGTGGTCCCGGGCCACCCCGGGAATACAGCCCCCCTTCCTCAGCCCCGCCATCTGAAGCGAAAACAGCTCTGCAGCCTGCAACACGGGTTAAGGGCGCCGCAAGTCCCCGGCCTCTTTCCAGCTGTGCCAGGCCGAGGTCTCATTGGAAACCTGCAAGGCCCAGGAGGACACTGTACAACCGGGGAGGCGTTGAAGCTGAACCCCTAAACCTGTTTCTGTGGGCTGGGGCAGGAGGCGACGTCAGACGAGGCGGGAGGCGGGGTGGACCCTCCGCTGCATCCTATTCTAGCCCTTTTCCATTGGAGCCCCCGAGCTCAAGGACTTGCAACTTCAAGTGCACCACGGGGCCAAACTGGGGCCGCCAGCCACCCTAGGCTGGTACTTCCTTGCCCTCAGACACAAGCACTATCAGGAGAGGCCCTTCCAAGAGCTTTGCGGGAAGGGGAGGAGGAACCCGGGCGGTTGAGATCCAGATAAGCCAGGCTGGAGGTCAGGAACGGTAGAAGTGATTGACTTAGTGAGCTCACCCTGCTGGAGCAGGCAGCATCAGAGGTAGGTAGGTAGGTAGAGCAGCCAGCACGGGACAGCTTCAGACCCATAGCCCAGCCCCAGGCCAACAGGGATGGAGGGGGCTGTGGGCAGTTGGGGGAGGCAGGCAGTACCCACCCAGCCCAAGGGAGTCACAGTGCCTTAGAAATGGCAGAGGTGAGAATTAGACCTTAGTATTATGCCTAGGAGCTCGCCTAAAAAACATACTCCCAGACAAGTCGAATTAAAGAGGAGTCCTTTTTTTGAAAAGCCGGCTGGAGACTGCCCCAGTGTGTCCCAACATGGGGTTTCTGAGTGCAGCCCCGGGTTGACTTAGGCTCTGATTTTTTTTTTTTTTTTTTGTTGAGTCAGAGTCTCACCATGTCACCCTGGGTTGAGTGCCATAGCGGTACAGCTCACAGCAACCTCAAACTCTTGGGTTCAAGAGATTGTCTTGCCTCACTCTCCCAAGTAGCTGGGACTACAGGAACCCGCCACAACGCCCAGCTATTTTTTTGTTGTTGTTGCATTTGTCATTGTTGTTTAGCTGGCCTGGGTTGGGTTTGAACCCGCCAGCATTGGTGTATGTGGCTGGCACCATAACCACTGTGCTACAGGCATCCCATTCCATTTCTTTTAAAACGCTAACACTTATCATATTTACTTTCTGCACCTTGCTTACTCCAAGTTCCTCATTCCGCTTTATAGAAAACCCTAATCTCCACTTTGTCCCGGCCGGCATAGGACCCTTCATCTCCATTAGCTGACCTCCATTCCCATGACCCTAACACTTTTCAGAACTCATTCCATGATTGATGGCCTTCAGTCACAGTAATCTCACACCCTTTTCCCAACATCTCTCTCTTTCCCTTACCTATCCCCAAACATACTTGTTGACAGCAAGTATTGACAGCAGCTCTTCTAAGCCCACCACCCAGGCCATTAAAGGCAGGCTTTGCCATTGTATCTTCTTCCTGCATTAGCACCTCTACTATTCTGCCTTAGGAGGCTGAGGCAACAGGCTCGCTGCAGCCAGGAGTTTGAGGTTGCTGGGAGGTATGATACTATGGCATTCTAGACTGGGGCAACAGAGTGCCTGTCTCAAAAATAAATAATCAAATAGGTTAAAAGTTGATATCTTCATAAATAACTCATGCAAGTTAATAAGAAAAATAGACAGGTATCAAGAAGTAAATGGGCCAAGAATTCAGAGAACCAATTTTTAGAAATATACTCTGTGTAGTCATCAAGTGAATAAATGCTCAGTCTCCATGGTTATCAAAGAAATGTGTATTCAAGCCATGAGATTTTTTTTTTCTGATGAAGCAGCAAAGAAACAAAATAAACACACACACACACACATATACACTAGCACACACAGAATCTCTTTAAAAAACATGGTAATAATAAAGACAGAAGTTTTTGAAATGGAGGCATTCATACATTGCTGGCAGGAGTGCAAAATTTATCAATCTTTTCCGGGAAGTTACACATTTCTGACAATACACATTAGTATCATTAAACATTTTAGTACTTTGTCCAATAATAATCCTTGCTGAAAATATTTGAAGCTTTGTCATTAGTTCATTGTTAACTGGAAAATTGGAAATAAAATTGAAGTAAACTACAGCACTTCATAGAGTTGATGAGTTTAGAGAAACATGGAAAAAAATACAACAAAACCATTTCCAAAATATAGTACCACAGAATATATGCTTTCTGAAACATCAACACAAAGCTATTCAGTAAAAGAAAGGCTGGACCCAAAAAAAAAAAAAAAAAAGAAAGAAACAAAAGAAAAAGAAAGAAAGGTTGGACAAGACAAGAAATTAGCCCCCAACTTCTCCTAGTTTATTTATTCTGAAAGACAAAATTTCACTTTGTTGCCCAGGCTAGAATGCAGTGGTATACTCATAACTTGATGTAACCTCAAACATCTGGCCTCAAGGTATCCTCCCGCCTCAGCCTTTCAAATAGCTGGGACTGGCTGGGTGCAGTGGCTCACGCCTATAATCCTAGCACTCTGAGAGGCCAAGGTGGGTGGATTGCTTGAGCTCACAAGTCCAAGACCAGCCTGAGCAAGAGTGAGACCCCATGTCTACAAAATAGGTGTTGTGATGGATGCCTGGAGCCTCAGCTACCTGGGAGACTGAGGCAAGACAATCACTTTAGCCCAAGAGTTGGAGGTTGACCTATGACCACGGCACTCTCCTGTGGGCAAAACGTGAGATTCTGTCTCAAAAAAAGAAAAATGAAGTAGCTGAGACTACTGTCATGTACAAACCAAGAATTTTCACACTCCAGAAGAGGAACTGGTGAATATATAGTGACTTTCCCCCCACTAAATTAATCAGTGAACAGCAAGTTATTAAATACACTTTGAAAGAGAAATTTCTCTTTGAATTCACAGAACTTGAGCTATAACTAAGGACACAGTAATATATGTAGATATGATGAAAGTCTAGTTTGATAAGTATATTCTTAAATATGACTTTTTGTGATTAAATATAACTACTGTATTTTATCTAATTCTGAACAATATTGTCTTATTGGTTCTAAAAACTCTTGATGATGCAGGAATGGTAGAAATGTCTGGGGATGTATTTCCAATCAAGAATGGAACCTCTGCTTGTTGTCAACAGGTCAGTTTTGTTTCTTTTTCATTTGAAATCCTCACTATTGACTCTACTTGGGGGTACACTATTGATCCTCCTATGACTTTTCAGAAACAGAGAATACAGTGTGAGAGATTGGGCTTTAGTTTTTCAGATAAAATATTTAAACTTCAATGCCATTTTGGCACACGTGAAAGCCCGCTTGCCTGCATAGCAGCAGTTGGACCTCACAGTGTGGATTGTGCCTTCACTGGGAAAGTTCTGTGATACCCATCACCATGGTTACGTGACAGTATATATCTTATCCCCTCCTGGTGACACTTGCCATTCAATATGGGAAACCTCAAAAGCTGCTTTAAAGGTATGTTCATACCTGTGAGATGCTATACTCCTTCAAAATGACTACTTAGAGTAGTTCTCACAATATTTTCCTTACAAAATTATCCTCTGCATTTTCCCATGGGTGGCTATAGTGTGTTTGTGGTTTTGTTTGATGCCCCAATGTATATATTGGATTCTCCTGTCAAGCAGCTTGCCCTAAAGTTGATCTCCTCCTTTTAAAAATAGTTTATATTTTCTTATATCCTTTGATCCTCAAACATCTCTCAGATGTCCCCTAAACTGAAAAGTATAGGAACATCTATTTCAATGTCATTTGAACTTAATAAAGTACCTACCAAACCATTCATTTTAAACATGTGGAGCAAATCCAGAAGGCAGGAGATGACTTTGTGGGTTTTCACATGTTAAAGTCTATTTTTTCCACATGTTCTCTCTCTTTCCTGAAATGTGTGCTAAGTTCAGTAAACTTTTGGTATGTCATTTCTGTTCATACTTTAATTTAAAAAACCAACAATCCTCAATGTGTGTTCCCTGGTGTCACCCAGACATTGACTTTAATTATGTTGAAGCTGGTCAGATAAGTAGTCAAGGAGGTAGTGGGGGTTACTGATTTTTTTCAATAAACTACCAAAGCACCAGCCCAGATGGCCATTCTTCCAGTGAATTTTCCCCAGCTGCTTACTTGGGTTTAATGAGTGGTAAGAAAGGTTATTGTTTGTGAAAACATCATCCATCAGTTTTTTGCAATGTCCTAAAGTCTGAGCACACTTGGGGGACAAGCAGACACTGGTCATTCAGTGTGGTTACCTGAGGGGCAGCTCGCAGAATGACAGGACTGGGGGAGGAAGGCCACAGCTATGTATGCCAAGACCCTCAGAAGATTTCCTTTAGAGGGAACAGGGCCACATTAGGGATGGAAGATGCGTCCAGTAGAGGAGAGAGGATATATCGTGATCAGGGAAACCTCCTCCAGGCATGTCCTCCAGGGCATCAGCTTGGATTCCCCGTGAACAATGGATAGGAATATTGGAGAGAGTCAGGAGAGCTCTTGCATCAGGAGTCCAGGATATGATGGAGAGGTCCCAGTTGTTAGAGGTCTGTGCTGCCCATGGAACCATGTCTACTTCCCATGCCAGATCCATCACTCATTCATGATGTGATGCTAAAAGCCACTTAGCTTCCCTAAATGTCAACCACTCAGTAGAAAACAGGAGGTACGGCACCTCCTCTGCCCACCCAGGGGCTGATGTGGGGATCACAGGTCATAATGCCAGACGTTCCCTAACAGCTGCAGAGCATCATACCGACAGAAGGGATGAGAAATCAACCTCCATTCCCCCACTGCCCTGAGTGATGCAAGCACCCAACGTGGTGTCTGGTTTGTTCCCCCTGCCTTTTAGGAAACACAGAGGACAACTAAGGGAGCAGTCCTCTTCATTGCGATTCACCTGGATTGTCATTTTAGTCTCAAAATGTGATAACAAGAAATACGCGTATTACCATTTTTTTTTTTTTATTGAGACAGATTCTTACTTTGTCACCCTTGGTAGAGTGCTATGGCATCTTAGCTCACAGCAACCTCAAACTCCTGGGCTCAAGCGATTCTCTTACTTCAGCCTCCCTAGTAGCTGGGACTATAGGCACCCAGAACTACACCTGGCTATTTTTTGTTTGTTTGTTTTAACTGGCCCCTGCTGGGTTCAAACCCACCAGCCCTTATGCATGTGGCCAGTGCCCTAGCCACTGAATTAAGGGTGTTGCCCCTACTACCATTTTAATATGACAGTGCAAAGAACTGAGGAAAGAGGGATCTTATGACCTTCTCAAGTGTAGGTACCTATAAATGGGCTTGGACCCCATCCCTATCTCTGCACCAGCACATGCTCTCTGTCTCTCTGCTCTGCTTCCTTTCTGTGTGGTCTCATCTTCATGAAGGCATGGTCCACACAGGCTCCCTGAACCCTATGATCTCCCAGAAACCCAGCTTTCATCAGATGGCTCTGCTTGGAAGTCAGTAAACAATGGGATCAGATGTTTAAACTCACAGTCAAATTTTGCTAGTTCTCTCTGGACTACTGTCAGGAAGATGCATGCAGTTGTCCCTACTGTGAAGGCACTAACTGTGTTCTTTGCTGGCAGCAGGCCACCCTCACTTCCCCAGAGCAGAGAGCATTGTACTGCATCAGTTTTGGTCACCTGAAAAAACTTACTTTGGCCATGAAGTTTCTTCAGAATAATGACTGGGGATTACTTGGTATCGCATATGTAAGACAAACCTATGAAAACTATGAGCTGTATTTTTCATGGAGCAATATTTTAATTTTCCTTGTCATAAGTGTTGTTGCCACCACAGAATTCAATATACATTTGAAAGTCAAGATTGGTTCACATTTGATGGCAGCCAATAATTCACACCCATGTCTAGATGATTATTGACCACTGGCATCAAAATATCTCGCTGCGCCATGCTTGGTGGGTGAAGCCTCCCTTTGGGAGGCTGAGGCAGGAGGATCACTGGAGCCCAGGACTTTGAGGTTGCAGTGAGCTATGATGACACCACCCACACTGTAGCTTTCTAGCCAGGGAGGCAGAGTGAGACCCTATCCTCCCCCCATCCCTGAAAATCTCTGCCTGAAACAATGGTGCTAAATAATGATTTTTAATAAAGACATCATCTAGAAGAGTTTGGGATTGACATAAAGGTGGATTAGAGTTCCTTCATCATTTATTCTTCTCTCCCCCATGTCCTATTTGGAACTATCAATAACATCTTCACTTACTGGGATACATTTGTCATTTGTTACAATTAATCCAAAACTTGATGCCTGGTTCTCTAAAGAGAATCATTTCCATTCAGGTTCACTCTTTCCATTGGGCGTTTCTGTCAAGTGTGACACACTCAAAGCCCTGTTGCCCACTGGGTCCTCACACGTTGTCCTCTTCCTGCCCTCCAAGTCCCCTTATCTTACTGCTTTATCTCTGTTGTTGGTCTACAGACCCTGGAAACTATAGAGATTTTCACTGTTTTTGTAGTTTTGCATTTTCCAGAATGTCCTGTAGTCAGAATGACAGCTAATGGAGCTGTTTTAGACTATCATTTCACTCATCCGTATATATTGAATGTTCCTTGATCTCTCTATGATGGCTTATGTAGATCTAACTTTTTACCTTGTTTTTTATCTCCTTTGTTTTAGCAAATCAATGTTTCTCCTGCCCCTGCTGACCTTCAGTCCATCCAGATATGCTACCCATTCTTCTCTATTCCCAGCCTGTTCCCCTGACCCCACTCATGCTACCTCCTCACCTCTGGTGCTCCCTTGACCTATTTAGGTCATCAACCCCTTCTCGTCCATGGTCTCTGCCTGCCCCTGCCAGTTCACGTCCCCTTCCTCACCCTCAGTCTCTGCCCACCCTCACTGTAGCACGGCCTGGTGGCCCCATTCCACAACCCCCTCCCAGGCCCTGTTCCTGCCTGGTGACCCTGCTCCACAGCCCACTCCCAGGCCCTGTTCAGGCTTGGTGGACCCCTCCACAGCGACCTTCCAACCCCCTGTTCCTTTCTGGTGGCTCCCCTCCACAGCCCTCTCCCAGTCCCTTGTTCTTGCATGGCTACCCCCCTCCACAATCCCCTCCCAGCTCCAGAATCCTACCAACCAGCAATCATCTTTGGCCATGGTTCTGGTGGCACTCCCAACAGAATTGCCCCAGAGCCACCGGCCAGGCAAGCCTCCCCACCTGCCTCCTGACCACTTTGCAGCCTGTGTTGGTGGCAATAGCCCCATTGCAAGTCCAAGAACAGGATGTGGGGCCTACAGTTATTGCCTGCAATGGACTGGCCATGGACTGGAAGCGCAGGCAAGGACTTTGCTCTGCAGTGTTCCTTTTTCTAGGTGGAAGGGAAAGATACCCCTCAGCAAAATGGGTCTTTTTCCCTGGGACCCAACATCATGGGTTTCTGTGGCCTCTGATGCTGCTAAGACAAGAGGCCTGTCCCTAGCCCATATCGCCTTCCCCATGAACTTGTGTCTCGTCCTCTGAGGTATTCTTTCTCCTTGGCAGGTGGACTGCAGGCTAGCATCACTAGGTGATGTGAAATGGGCAGGATGCTGGTGGGGAGGGTTATCTGTCCAGTGGGTGGGGTTGCCTGGCCTCTGGCTTAGGGGCAGTTCTGTTGGAGAGCCATCAGAACAGGAGCCCAAGACAAATGCAGGTGGGCAGGAGCTGGGGGCTGGGAGGGGGCTGTGGAAGGGTTCATTCTCAGACCAGCTGCCTCCCTAACCTGCTGGTCGATCACCACATCTGCTTTCCACAGCCCATTCTGGCTCAGTTCTTCCCCATCAAACACCATCAGCGCCACCTTGAATTTCCTGCCCAGCTGCATAGGACAGAGCCCATAAACTGGTCAGGCTCCAGCTCCAGCTGGGAGACAGAGCCAGAAAGTGGCAAGGCCAGGAAGAATCCACCATTGTGGGCTATACCACCCTTGAATTTCAAGAGAAAGCCAGTGACTTGGTGAAAATTCATCCTAGGATAATGCCATATACAGAAAGCAGAATCCCACCTGGTGACCAGTTGTCCTCGAATCTAAGCTCATGAGGAATCTAAAAGGAAATGATTCTATGCAGAATTGTCTAGAACTTGGAGACCCTGACTCATACCTTTCCCTTCTTGCCACTTTTTTCTTTTCACCCAATTAAAAAAAAATAAACACTCATTATTTGTCAATAATGGGGCAGATAAGAATAAACTTATTCCATTCTTTAAAGCTCTTTGGTTCAGTGCATTTCTGTCACCATTTGCCTCCAATGGGCACATAGCAACTTCCTACTGTAAGCATAGTGCCTGGGGCTTCCCTGAGGCCATCAGCTGTGGGGAGGGAGAGGGATCACTAAGGGACATTTCTCCTTCACGAAGGACACTTCTCAATCTTCTGGGGCTCTATCTTTTTTTTTTTTTTGAGACAGTGCCTCAAGCTGTCACCCTGACCTTAAACCTAAACACCTTACCTTTTTCTGAAATCAACAGAAATTGCAACCAAAAAATAGTCAGGCATTGTGCAGGCATCCATAGTCCCAGTTGCTTGGGAGGCTGAGGCAAGAGAATCACTTAAGCCCAAGAGTTTGAAGTTGCTGTAAGCTGTGATGCCACCCAGGGCAACATAGTGAGACTATCTCAAAAAAAGAAAAATAATGTATTCTAGTAGACCTGACTTACTTGTATGTAGACAGAAGCAGTTACATAATGGTGCAAGGTGAGCGGTGGGCTGGGTATACAGTGATCACCTTAACAGAGACTATAGAGGTTAAGCTCCTACCCCAAGGAACATTGGCTCATCAGGCTGACTTAATTGCCTTGACTTAAGCCTTAGAACTAAGTCAAGGGAAAAGTGTGAATATCTACACAGATTCCAAGTATGCTTTTCTGATTCTCCAAGTGCACAAGGCAACAAGGAGAGGGACTATTAAATTCTGGGGGAAAAGACATTAAATATTGTCGTAGGAAGATGAGGCCCAGTGGAGAGAATGAGCACCCAAACACCATGTTTATAAGAGGAAGGGCTTTATTCACCAGCCGGGAGCTTATGGCATACAAGAATTCCAAATGGCCGCACTCCCCAACTGGCTTGGTCTTTCCCTTTTTATTGACAGTCAAAAAGTTCCACCCCACAGGTACCCTTCCCATTGGCCAGTTTGAATCAAGTGGGAGATGCTAGTCCAGCCCCTACAGAACTATAGGATTTCACAGAACTTGGAAATTTCCAAGTTCCAGGAAGTTAAGTCGGCAAATTCCCAAGAGCTGAATCACCATGGAGAGGACCTTGCAGGTGTATCCTTGTGGTCTCCTTGAGAAGACCTGTTCTCATAGACCTCAACCTTCTAGGGTATCCACTCTCAGTATCAGCAGTAAATACTTCAGTTGCTAGATGCAGTATGGAAACCCTAGAAGGTGGCAGTGATGCACTGTCATGTACATCAACTAGATGCTTCCATCATCACTTAAGGGAATGCCAGGCCTGATACTGAGGTAAAAAGGGCTGCATCCAAGCCATACCAAGTGTCATGAGTTAATCCACTCATCCTGTGGGTGCCAGAGCTCACACCTATCTACTCCCAGTAGGAGAAGAAATGATTGGTAGCAGAGGGGAGCCAGGAAATAGAGGGAGGATAAATAAAGATGCCAAATGGATGAGAAGTAGTCCCCCAGCTTCTAGGAGCCATGGTGGTGACAGCCATGCATGAGAGCACTCATCTGGTACATGAGTCTTTGGTGAAGTTATTGGGCTGGTATTTCTACATCTCCTACCTGGCAGCGTTGGCCAAAACCATCAGTCAATGTTGTATCACCTGCAGCCAGGGACAGATGGTATCTCCAGAATTCCAGTCCTGTGGAGCAATGCCCTTCGAGGACTTTCGGGTAGACTTTACTGAAATGCCTAGGTGTAAAAGGAACAAGTACTTGCTGGTGATGGTTTGTACCTATTCCAGATGGGTAGAAGCATATCCTACCCACACTGAGAAGGTGCAAGAAGTCACCCAGGCACTCCTGAGAGACATCATACCATGTTTTGGGCTCCTGCTATGAACTGGGTTAGGCAATGGACTGGCATTCATCTCCAAATTAGTATAGAAGACAGTTAAGGTCCTCAGCATCCCCTGGAAACTCCACGCAGCCTACTGCCACAAAGCTTGGGAAAGGTGAAATGCATAAATAGAACTATCAAAACAAGTTTAGGGAAAGTATGCCAGGAGACAAACTTATAGTGGGTAAGCACCCTGCCCTTGGTGTTATTTAAGATTAGATGTACCCCACTAAAAGGAAGGGATTCTCACCATATGAGATCTTATATCATAGGCCACCCTCAAGCTTACTATGAAGCTTGCCAGGATCCCCCTGGGAATTGTAAGAGGTGGAGTTGAGGAAGCAATTGCAAGCCCTGGGAAAAGTGGCAGAAGCAGTGTTGGGATGGGTGAACAAGAGATGTTTGGTTAGTTTGTTCCTCTCTGTTCACCCTTTTTCCCCAGGAGCTCTGGTGTGTTAAAGATTGAAACACGTCTCCCCTGAGGGCAAGGTGAAAAGGACCTTTACAACATTATCCTGACCACACCTACTGCTGTGAGAGTAGTAGAAATTCCTGCCTGGATCCATTACAGCAGAGTGAAACCTACCGCGGAACCAGAGGAGAAGCCACCCTCACCTAAGAGGAGCCCTACAGAGCGGAACATGACAGTGGCAGCCTACCCTACATTACCATATCTTGGACTCCCCACCTTGACAACTCCTGGACCTTGGTAGGCCACCCCAGACCCTTACAACCCTCTCAAGCTGGTATTGTAGAGAGCAGCAAGCCTTGCTCCAGTCACACTCTGGGAGCTGACTGGTCCATGCATGGCCGAACCATGAGGATCTACATCATCAAGCGTAGATCTGTATTGGACTCATGAGAGCAAAGTGGACTTTAGTTTGTGCAAATATTCAGGATGCTAATATAGAAAATTGTAATCAATGCATCCATAAGGTAACCAAAATAGGCCATAAGGTGACAACTGTTCTGTTATTTTATAGTTACTATGAATGTGAAGGGACTCTTCAGGGAACTTGTTTATATAATACTCCTCAATATAAGATGTGTGACCCTGGGTATGGGCAGCCACATGTTTGTTACAATCCCTCAGAGTCACCCAATTACTATGAGTTTACCATCAGAACAGAGTCAATAGGTTGAAGAGCTGAGAGCAGACTTCTAGTAGCTAGAACTTGAGGCTATGGAAATGCAACTCAGGCGTCCCTAAAGTTTGTCACATGTCAAGCTGTAAAACTTGCACATAGCAAGCATGAAATGTCATGTAGGTCACTTGCCTGGGGAAGGTCTTATAGAAAAAAACAAGTATCTGTGCTCTATAGACTACCCATGTGCTGAGTGTGCATACTGGTCATGTGTAATAGAAGGCACCTGGGATACAGAAGATGATAGCTGAAAAGAGTTCATACTAGAAAAGGGAAGAACCAGATGATTGCACTACTGAAGCTTGCAACCCCCTGATTCTAACTATAAGAAATTCCTCTAACCCTAAGTGGGCAAAAGGACAAGTCGTGTCTTTGGGAATAAATGGCCCTGGCTTGGACCCAACATGTTAGTTAAGGGTCAGCGGAGAGGTTGCCACCTGTCAGGACAGTCAGGTGCTGTTTTCTATACTTTCTATGGTGAATGGGAGTAGCCTGTGCTACCTCTCCCAAAGAGTACAAAGAATTTATTCTTCCAGTTGACTGAAAATGCAGCATCATCCTTAAATGTAACTTCTCGCTTTATATGTGGAGGAACTATGACAAGAGATTGGTGGCCATGGGAAGCTAAAGAACTTATGCCCACTGAACCTAACCCAGACATTGCTCCACATCAGAGAAACCCAAAAGACAATGTGTGGATCTTGAAGGCCCAACTATTGGACATTATTGACTAGCAAGAAGTGAAGGGAAAAATCTCACCATGCCAGTAGGGCAGCTGCATTGCCTAGGTCAGAGGCTGTACAATGCTACTACTGGAATAATTGTCTGGTGGGGATTAAATCGGACAGAACTAAATCCTCTAGACCGGTTCCGTGGACCTGATCAGAGATCCCTGGTGGCATCCAGGATTCTCATGGAACTGGAGTGCTCCTCAGGGAATGTATTGGATTTGTGGGGATAAGGCCTATGCCTGGTTACTTGATCAATGGACTGGCAGTTGCATCATAGGCTTTATAAAACCCTCTTTCTTTCTACTGCTCATCAAGGCAGGAGAATTATTTTGAATTCCAGTGGCCACTCCTAAGGAAAAGGTCTGGTGGTGGTGTTGAAACTTACAAATAGAGGAGTGGAAAGATGATGAATGGCCCCAGAGAGAATAATACAGTATTATTCACCATCTACATGGGCAGAAGATGGGCCATGGGGTTACCAAACCCGTATCTATATGCTAAATTGTATTAAATGATTGCAAGTGGTCTTAGAAATAATCACTAATGAAACTAGCAAAACTTTGATCCTCCTTGCCCACCCAGCAAACCCAAGTAACAAATGCTGTGTACCAGAAGAGATTGGCTTTGGATTATTTACTTGCTACAGAAGGAGGAGTATGAGGAAAGTTTAATCTAACCAACTGTTGTCTGAAAATAGATGATCAAGGTCAAGTGGTAGAAAATATAGCTAATGAAATGTCAAAACTGGTTCATGTGCTAGTATAGGTGTGGCATAGATTCGACCCGAAATCCATCTTTGGAGGATGGTTCTCTGCCTTTGGAGGTTTTAAGACCCTTATAATAGGAGTCTGACTATTATTGGATACTTGCCTTCTCCTCCCATGTTTATTGCCTATATTACTCCAGATGGTGAGAAACCTAGTAAATTCAGCTGTGTCTCAAAGAGCCTCAGGTGGAGCGTATTACATAAATGACTGAAGAACTGTGACACAGGTTGGAGAAGATGGTAATGAGACCTCATAACAAGCTGTTTAGAGTCTCAAAGGTGAGAATGAAGCAAGAGAGTAAAGCAGAGCTAGATTCTGTCTTAGTAACTGTGTACAGGCATTATCCAGTCTGTGACACGTAGGAAAGCCAGTATTGCTACCTCTACTGCAGCAGATGTCTCCGTTATCTATATGCCCTTTGCAGGGTACATGCTGGACCTATGTAGTAACCTTGTAACTTCCATAAACTTCTGTCACCTTTGAGGACAGGTGGCTCTGTACCATGGATATGGGCCAACCTGACCTTGCCCTGAATCAGAAGACATTTACATGCTCCCATGCCCTAAAATGTATAAAAGAAAAGCCAGAGATTGAATCAGGGGGCTCAGTTTTTAGGACACTAGTCCGTCAAGTCTCCTGCCAGTGAATAAAGTCACTTCCTCTTCCAACTTGTGCCTGGGGTCTTTTGTCTGTGTCAACTCTTGCTATAGCCTGACCAGTTTATTGGCTCTGTCTTGTGCAGCTGGGCAGCAAATTTGAGGTGTTGCTAATGGTGTTCGATGCGGAAAGCCTGAGCCAGAAACACCTGTGGAAGCAGGCTTTGGTGATCAATCAGCAGGTTAGGGATGCAGCTGGTCTGAGGATGCGCCCCTCCACAGCCCCCACCCAGCCCTGGGTTCCTGCACACCTGCATTTGGCTTGCACCTCTGTTCTGGTGGTGCTCCAACAGAATTGCCCCAAAGCCAGAGGCCAGGCAACCCCACCCACCGGCCAGGTAACCCTCCCCACCTGCCAAGTAGAAAGAATACATCAGAGGATGAGGCACAAGTTCATGGAGAAGGTGACATGGGCTAGGGACAGGCCTCTTGTCTTAGCAGCATCAGAGGCCATGGAAATCCATGATGTTGGGTCCCAGGGAAAAAGACCCATCTTTCCCTTTCACCAAGAAAAAGGCATGCTGCAGAGCAAAGTCCTTGCCTGTGCTTCCAGTCCATGGCCAGTCCATTGCAGGCAATAACCGTAGGCCCCACATCCTGTTCTTGGACTTGCAATGGGGCTACTGCCACCAACACAGGCTGTGAAGTGGGCAGGATGCAGGTTGGGAGGGTTGCCTGGCCAGTGGCTCTGGGGAAGTTCTGTTGAGACACCACCATAAAAGGGGCCCAAAACAATTATAGGTGGGTAGGGACCTAGGGATGGGATGGGACTATAGAGGGGTGGGGCCAGGCATGAACAAGGGGCTAAGAGGGGGCTGTGGATGGGTCCACCAGGAAGGAATGGGGGCTGGGAAGGGGCCATGAAATGGTGAGGGTGGGTAGGGACTGGGGGCAAGGACGGGGACATGAACTGGCAGGGGCAGGCACGGACTGTGGACAAGTTGGGGTTGAAGACCTAAATAGGTCAAGGGGGCACCAGAGGTGAGGAGGTGGCATGAGTGAGTTCAGGGAAACAGGCCAGGGATGGAGAGGGATGGGTGGGACATGTGAGCAGATTGAAGGGCAGCAGAGACAGGAGAAACAGTGGTTTGCTGAAACAAAGGAGATAAAAAGTGAGATAAAATGTTATATCTACACAAGCCATCATAGAGAGATCAAGAAATATTTAATATATACAGATGAGTGAAACGATAGTCTGAAACAGCTCCATTAGATGTCATTCTGACTACAGGACATTCTGGAAAATGCAAAACTACAAAAACAGTGAAAATCTCTATAATTGCCAGGGTCTGTGGACCAACAACAGAGATAAAGCGGAGGGGACTTGGAGGGCAGGGAGAGTGCACTGTGTGAGGACCCAATGGACAGCAGGGCTTTGAGTGTGTCTCACTTGACAGAAATGCCCAACGGAAAGAGTAAATCTGAATGGAAATGATGGAAAGAGTGAACCTGAATAGAAATGATTCTCTTTAGAGAATCAGGCATCAAGTTTTGGATTAATTGTTACAAATGTATACCAGTAAGTGAAGATGTTATTGATAGTTCCAAATAGGACATGGGGGAGAGAAGAATAAATGATGAAGGAACTCTAATCCACCTTTATGTCAATCCCAAACTCTTCTAGATGAGATGATGCCTTTATTAAAAATCATCATTTAGCACCATTGTTTCAGGCAGATATTCTCAGAGATGGGGGAAGGATAAGGTCTCACTCTGCCTCCCTGTCTAGAAAGCTAGAGTGTGGATGGTGTCATCATAGCTCACTGCAACCTCAAAGTCCTGGGCTCCAGTGATCCTCCTATCTCAGCCTCCCAAAGGGCAAGGATTACAGGCCCACCCCCTAAACATGGCCCAGCGAGATATTTTGATGCCAGTGGTCAATAATCATCTAGACATGGGTGTGAATTATTGTCTGCCATTGAATGTGAACCAATCTTGACTTTCAAACATATATTGAATTCTGTGGTGGCAACAACACTTATGACAAGGAAAATTAAAATATTGCTCCATGAAAAATACAGCTTACACTCTTCATAGGTTTCTCTTACATATAGGGCACCAAGTAATCCCCAATCACTATTCTGAATAACCTTCATGGCCACAGTAAGTTTTTCAGGTGACCAAAACTGATGCAGTACAATGCTCTGCTCTGGGGCTGGGGGTGGAGGATTGGTGCTGTTGGCAAAGAACATGGTTAATGACTTCACAATAGGGACAAATGTAGGCATCTTCCTGACAGAAGTCCAGAGAGAACTAGTAATCATTAATTCTGAGTGTGAACATCTGATGCAATTGTTTATTGACTTGCAAGCAGAGCCAACTGATGAAAGCTGGGCCTCAGGGAGATTGTGGGGTTCAGGGAGCCTGTGTGGGCCATGCCTTCATGAAGATGAGACCACACAGAAAGGAAGCAGAGCAGAGAGACAGCAGGGTGCTGGTGCAGAGATAGGGATGGGGTCCAAGCCCATTTATAGGCACCTACATACTGAGAATGTCATGACATCCCTCTGTCCTCAGTGCTTTGCACTGTCATATTAAAATGGTAATAGGCCTATTTAATGTTATCACATTAGGAGGCTAAAATGACACAATCCAGGTGAATCACAATGAAGAGGACTGTTACCTTAGTCATCCTCTGTGTTTCCTCAATGGCAGGGTGAACAAACCGCACACCAGGTCGGGTGCTTGCATCACTCCAGGGCAGTGGGGGATGGAGGTTGATTTCTCATCCCTTCTGTGGGTATGATGCACTGCAGCTGTTAGGGAACATCTGGCTTTATCACCAGAGATCCCCACATCAGCCTGTGGGTGGGCAGAGGAGGTGCTGTTTTCTACTGAGTTGTTGTGACATTTAGGGAAGCTAAGTGGCTTTTAGCATCACATCATGAATGAGTGATGGATCTGGCATGGGAAGTAGACATGGTTCCATGAGCAGCACAGACCTCTGACAACTGGGACCTCTCCATCATATCCTGGATTCCTGATGCAAGAGTTCCCCTGACTCTCTTTCTCTAATTTTCCTATCCATTGTTCAAGGGGAATTCAAGTTGATGCCCCGGAGGACATGCCTAGATAAGGAGGTTTCCCTGATCACAACACATCCTCTCTCCTCTACTTGACACATCTTCCATCCCTATGTGGCTCTGTTCCCTCTAAAGGAAATCTTCTGAGGGTCTTGGCATACGCAGTTGTGGCCTTCCTTCCCCAGTCCTATCATGCTGCAAGCTGCCCCTCAGGTGACCACACTGAATGACCAGTGTCTGCTTGTCCCCCAAGTATGCTCTGACTTTATGACATTGTGGAAAACTGATGGATGATGGTCTCACAAACAATAACCTTTCCTACCACTCATTAAACCCAAGTAAGCAGCTAGGGAGAATTTACTGGAAAAGTGTCCATCTGGGCTGGTGCTTTGGTAGTTTACTGAAATAAAACCAGTAACTCCCACTGCCTTCTTGACTACTTATCTGACCAGTCTCAACAGAATTAAAATCAATGTGTGTTTTTTTAATATAGTGACACCAGGGAATACACATTGAGATTTGCTGTTTTTTTAAATTAACATATGAACAGAAATGGTATGCCAAAAGTTTACTGAACTCAGTACACAATTCTGGAAAAAGAAGAGAGAGAACATGTGGAAAAAATAAACTTTAACATGTGAAAACACACAGTCTTCTCCTGCCTTCTGGATTTCTTCAAATTTTTAAAATGAATGGTTTTAGCAGGTACTTTGTTAAGTTACAACAACATTGAAATAGGTGCTCCCATATTTTCCAATTTAGGAAATACTAATTGAGGGATGTTTGAGGATCATGGGATATAAGAAAAAAGAATATTTTTAAAAGAAGGAGATCAATTTCAGGGCAACCTGCTTGACAGGAGAATCAAATATATAAATAGGGGAATAAAACAAAACCACAAACACACTATAACCACCCATGGAAGAATGAAGGGATAATTTTGTAAGTAAGATATTATGACAAATACTCCAACTAGGAGTTGGAGGAGAGCATCCCACAGATCAGAATGGCAATTGGCAGCAGGAGGGGACAAGATATATACTCTCACATAACCATGGAGGTGAGCATCACAGAACTTTCCCAGTGAAGACAATCCACACTGTGAGGTCCAACTGCTGCTATTATTTAACTCCTTTAAGATATGGCATTCAGAGAGGTTAACTCTTGTGCCCACGTTCATAGTAAATGACAGAGAAGATTCTAAAAGATTCTTACCAGAAGGCCAGGAATGGTGGCTCATTCCTGTAATCCTAGCTCTTTGGGAGGCTGAGGCAGGTGGGTTGCCTGAGCTCAGGAGTTTGAGACCAGCCTGAGCAAGAGCAAGGGTCTTTCTCTAAAATAGGCATTGTGGTTCACCTGTAGTCCCAACTACTTGGGAGGATGAACCCAAGAGTTTGAGATCCCATCTCCAAAAAATAGCTGGGTGGGCGTGGCGCCTGAAGTATAGTGGTTACCACACTGAGGCTGGCAGGTTTGAACGCAGCCCAGGCCTGCTTAATAACAATGACAACTACAAAAAAAAAAATAGCTGGGTGTTGTGGCAGGTGCCTCTAGTGCCAGCTTCTCAAGTAGCTGAGGCAAGAGAATCGCTTAAGCCCAGGAGTTTGAGGTTGCTGCAAGCTGTGATGCCACAGTACTTTGCCAAGGGTGACATAGTGAGACTCTGTCTCAAAAAAAAAAAAAAAATATATATATATATATATATAGCTGGGCCTTGTAGTGGGTGCCTGTAGTCCCAGCTACTCAGGAGGCTGAGGCAATAGAATCACTTGAACCTGAGAGTCTGAGGGTGCTGTGAGCTATTGCTACATGGCACTCTACCAGGAGAAAAAAGTGAGACTGTGTCTCAAACAAACAACAACAAAAAAAGTATGTTGAATTTAGGGTCTTCTCATCATTAAAAGATACTAAGAATAAAAGCAAGCTATATGGAGGAAAAACCTGTTTTGAACGCGTATAATAGGAAAAGGGCTCTCATCAATAAAATGGAAAGAACTCCTACAACTCAGTAAAAAGGATATGTAATCCTGTACAAAAATGGCAATAGACTTGAAAAAGCACATCACAACAGAGGAGAGAAAAATGACCAGTAAACATATAGTAAGGCACACTACCTCATTGAGATTCAGGAAAATACATATTAAAACCACAATGAGATAATGCTACAGACCTGACAGAATGGCTAAAATTAACGAGTGTCAATACCAAATGCTGAAGAGGGCTCAGCGCCTGTGGCTCAAGTGGCTAAGGCACCAGCCACATACACCTAAGGTGGCGGGTTCAAATCCCCAGCCCGGACCTGCCAAGCAACAATGACGGCTGCAACCAAAAAATGGCCGGGTGTTGTAGCGGGCACCTGTGGTCCCAGCTACTTGGGAGGCTGAGGCAGGAGACTCGCTTGAGCCCAGGAGTTGGAGGTTGCTGTGAGCTGTGATGCCATGGCACTCTACCCAGGGGGATAGCTTGAGGCTCTGTCTCAAAAACAAAACAAAACAAAAAAAAAAAACAAATGCTGAAGAGAGTGTGGAGCAACTGGAACTCTTTTACACTGATGCTAGCTATGTAAATTGGGTGTTATCTACTAAAGTTAAATATGCACATACTCTCTGATTCAGCAATTTTATGTCTATCTATATTTGCAAAGGAAATGGTTACACATATATAACAAAAGACATGAAAATTGTGCAGAGCAGCATCACTTGTAATAGACCCAGACTGAAAAAATCTCAGTATCTATTAACAGTATAATGAATAAATAAATTATGGCATATTCATGCACTGAAATATTACACAGCTATATATAATAATATGGATAAATTTGGCATGTGTAATGTTGAATGAATAAAGAGGGACAAATGAATGCATGCTGTGTGATTTCACTTATAAAAAGTTCAAAAGTGGATGAAACTGATCAAGGATATTTTAAGTCTAAATAAACTTTTTCTTTGGGAATGATGAAAGGGTAGTGATTGGGGCGGTGGGTTTTGCCATGCTATCAATGTTAAAGATGCCCAAATAATTTTTGAGATATTTAACCATTCCTGATTAAACTCCTTAATAACTTGAGAATATATACAATAATTATATTTTCTTAATATAATAATTACCTAGTAGCCAATAGTTTTTCTGTTGAAGTTTTAGGAAAAGAAATCCCTGAAATATTTCTTTCTCATGGGAGACTGACCATGGTGAGAAGGTTAGAAGCATTCCACAGTTGTCTCCAGTCAGGCACTTCCTCCACCTACATCCTTTCTCTATGGTGAAAATCCCATTTGAGATGGTTCTAAATGAGGCAATTACCAAGGGAGAATAAAACCTTCATGTTTATACAGCTTTGGATTTAAATGATTTTGTTTAGTATTTATTTCTTGGTGCCATAGACAAACAATTATACATAGAAGATATTTCTTATTTAAGGGCATATTTCTTTAGCTTAAACATTCCACTTATGATCCAAGGAAGGGGGATGAAATTGTATTTAATTAGTTTCCTAGTCTCTTTGAACAAAGAATTGATTAATCACCAGGAAGGTATGTTGCTAACCAAGTGGATGATTCTAAACACAAGATTTCTAATGTATAACTGTAGAACTTTTCAGTGCTTAAATTTCAGACATATATTACTAGCCAAGGTGTCAGAGAATCTTTGAATATTTGTAAGATTTTGTAGATCATGATTCTGTTACATGAACAAGGCATCTCTCTAACTTTGCCATTTCTACAAAGGGCTATGGAAATAGTCATTTGGCTTTCATTACCAAGATATCTGTGAAAAAAGAAATTCAACTTTATTTTTATGTTTTACTTGTCAGATTTTTATGTTTCTATTGAAATTGGCATCATGACATAATGGAATTTTATTACCTTTAGATAGATAAGGCAGCTATGAAAAACTAATCATGAATGCAGTTGTTATGTAGAAATTCTTAGAAAATACTTATTTATAAAAAGTCAACTCAATATCAAATTATTGTCTAACCAAATATACATTGTTCTATTTTAAACATCTTTGTAACTTTTTACATTTTGACTATTGTTGTCTTTCTATGTCCTACTCATTTTGAGATCTAGTCCTTATGAAATCCTCACTTTTAGTTCATAGTGTCATATTATACTCCTCTTCTTTTTTTTTGGAACTTTTTTTTTTTTTATGAAGTCATAGCTGTGTATATAAATACTATCACGGGGTACAGTGCGTTGTTTCTATATACAACTTGGAATACTTTCATCCAACTGGTTAACATAGCCTTCATGTCATTTTCTTAGTTGTTGTGTTGAGACATTTATAGTCTACATTTAGTAAGATTCACATGTACCCTCTTAACAGCAAAATTCTAGCACATATAGTCATAATTCATCATTCAGTGTGTTGAGTAAAGTATATGACTCAGGTATTCAAAAGACAGATGAATGATCAATTATCAATTTTTATTATTACCTTAATAAATGTTCTCATAATTGTGATGTGAGCACTTTAGAGTCATCTCTTTTTTAAGTTAATAAAGATTAATTTGTTTACTTAAAATGAAACTCCTAGAATATATAAACTTTGAAATTAAATCTAGCATTTGGAAAACACAATGGAATTAAACCAGGAGGAGAAAGAGGAAGTAAGAAAGGAAAAGAAGGAGGGGAGAGAGGAAGAAAGGGAAGAAAGGAAGGAAATAGTACTGAGCAATTTATCTAGAAATTTGGAATGGGCAATGAAGGCTGATAGAAAGAATATAAAAGTTTATTAGTATTAACTTTGTCCCATCTTTACTTTGTAAAAATGTATCGTATGTGTTTTTTTTCTTGCAAGGTGGGGATCATAATCTCATTCTGTGAGTGAGTACAGCAAGGTCCAGAGCATAAGCTGACCTAAAATTATGAACCCAGAACTGGCAGAATGAGATAACAAATACCAGTTTGTTTGTCAAAAACCCAAGTTTCTGCCAACGATGGCTACAATTTTATAGTTACAATGTGAACATTCATAGACAGCACAGAACTGGTGGATTCTCACAGCAGCACACAAAAAAGAGAAAGTGATGGGAAATTTAAACTGTTGGTAAACTCTACAAAGGCTCTGATAATTAGAGCAAGTCATATGAAATGAACAGTTATCTACCTGGTCCTAGGAAGTAAAAAGTGTTACAAAGGAAAAATAATTCAAGTCTACCACCTAGCTACCCATTTGCAGAAAATAACCATCCCCTCTTGACAGTCTGCTGGGTTGGTGCCAGAATGGCTGCTCCGAGGCTGAGGTTTGGTCTATACCATTGGCAAAATGAATGGAAAGGTAAAGCCCAATTATTTTCAAAGCCACTTGATTTCCCTAGTTAAATTTGGCACTAATCAATTTAGCCAACAATGACAAAAAATTGCACCTTAGTAACATTGTTTGCTCAATTTATAATTTAACAATTATGCAAGTATATATTGCTCTTTAACATACTTTGTGTAAAAAATATGTGAGATAGATTGATTATACTCTCAACTTTGAAAGTGATAAAACTGAGGCTTAGAGTATGTTAAGCGTGTCCTGCAGCAAGTAAATGCAGAAAACAAAACCTAGGTACTGAATCTTGACTCCATCAAAGTGAAATTGCCAACATATTTAATAACATTTAACCTTTATGAGTGAATAAATGAAAGTATGATTAAAATCACTCTTTTTTAATTTTTTTTTGCAGTTTTTGTTTTTTTTTCTTTTTTTAATTAGATCATAATTGTGTACATTAATTCTATCATAGGATACAGTGTGTTGCTTCCATATGCAGTCCTCCAACTGGCTAACATAGCCATCATGTCTTTCTCATAATTGTTGTGTTAAGACATTTATATTCAACCTTTAGACAAATTCACATGTACCCTAATAGGATAAATTATAGGCGTGATCCCCGCAATATCATTCTCTTCACCCATCCTCCCCCCTCCCCTCCCCCCTCCCCTTTCCCCGTAGTCTAGGGCTCCATTTGGATTATAGCTTTCTTAAGATAGCTAACAATTAGTTTCATAATAGTGTTGAGTACATTGGATACTTTTTCTTCCATTCTTGAGA
>CAUYQV010165658.1:0-11530 GCA_963574575.1 Galagoides demidoff | reverse complement strand
TTTATACAACAATTATTCCTACCAACCAGATTTTTTTTTCTGTTATCTTATGTATTATTTATTACTTTTTTATTAAATCATAGCTATGTACATTAATGCAATCACAGGGTACAATGTGCTGGTTTTACATACAATTTGAATTGCTTTCATCAAACTGGCCAACATAGCCTTCATGGCATTTTCTTAGTTATTGTGTTAAGACATTTATATTCTACACCTAGTAAATTTCACAGGGTCCTTAATATAAAGGGACAAAGTTCCACCTCCCATCCCTGGCCAAAAGAGCAAGTAGCATCCAGGAAAATTTGGGTGGTAAATTTCACACCTTACAAGGGTACGTGTGAAATTTACCACCCAGATTTTTCCTGGATGCTACTCCCTCTTTTGACCAGGGAGGGGATGTGGAACCCTATCTATCCCTTTATACTGGACCCTGTTTTTGAATGGTTGCCTAGGATAAATTTAATTAGGAAAGTAAACTTGCTGGGGTGAAATCACAACATACACATTGCAAAACCAGGAAGAAAAAAAGACTTTGTGTAACATTTGTTTTCTTCTATAAGCCTGAAGCAAGCTGAATGTCTGGGCATCTCCTTCTGCCTATAATAACACCGTCGTTGTCCCAGTTCTCTTCAGCCACCAAAACTCTCTCCACGCCTGAAAGTCCATCAGAATCTTCTCTCTGACAGCAGATTTCTCTCACCCTCCTACCCCAGTGCACCTTGATAACTCAACTTGTCCTATGACATGTTTTCCATTTCATTGCTCTCCCATAAAGTTTTCACTTTTCGTATATTTGTCAGGGACACTTATTTTTGGTGCCCAGTCCCTATTCTGCCTTCTTTGGAGAAAAGTAAGTAAACTTTGCTTTGAGCAGAAACCTTGGGGCTCTCTGGGGGGAGCTCAGGATCTCAGATGACTCATTCTGTCTCTTTGGCAAGTATCTTCAGCACCAGCTGCATGTCAGGCACTGAAGATACTGGGCAAGAATGACAAGGATCCTGCTTTTTTTGGAACTTTTAGAGAAATCCCTTGAGATTGGAGACTGGTTTTTGTTGTTATTGTTGGCTGTTTGTTTGTTTGTTTTTCACATTTTTTCTTTCCCTAAAAATTAGCATACTACATCGTACACACTATCCAAAAAATTTTGGTGAATAAATGAATGAATAAAATTATAGCAATACCACACAAATGGCTTTTATCCAAAAGTCCCCAAACAGATGCTGGTGTGGATGTGGAGAGATAGCAACTCTTATGCATTGTTTGTGAGACTGCAAATTAGCACAACCTATTTAGAAAATAGTACGGAGATACTTCAGAGAACTAATAGGATTCAAAATTTGATTCAAACCATTTGATCCAGCAATCCCACTACTAAGTATTATCCAAAGGAAAGTCATTCCATTAAAAAAAGACACTTGCATTCAAATGTTTATAGCCCCACAATTCACAATTGTGAAGATGGGGATATAAGCCAAGTGACCATCAGTACCTGAGCAGATTAATAAAATGTGTTATATGTAAACCATGGAGTAGTAGTCAACCATAAAAAAGGTGAACTAATACTTTTTGTAACAACCGGGATTGAACTGGAGACATCCTCCTAAGTGAAATATTAGAACAATGGAAAGATAAATACCGCATGTGCTCACTTTTAAACTGAAACTAAACGATCGACACACACGTGTGCATATAGTAGTAAAATTCCATGGAGATCAAGCTGGTGGAAGGGTGGAGGAGGAGACGGGTAAATTCATACCTAATGAGCACAACACACACTATCTGGGGGATGGACACAATTATAACCTGGCCTCAAATTGTACAAAATAATGCATGTACCCAAAACATCTGTACCCCTGTAACATTATGAAATGTTAAAAAAATAAAATTAATACAAACGAGCACGTGGTGGTGATAACAGAGTACGCGTGTGCAGCACTTGCACATGGAGGTGCATGTAAGAGTGTTTCTGCGGGTGTGCAACCTTTTGTGTTATCACCATGTAGCAGGATTGTCCCGCAGTTTTACATGGAGAAATTCATTTAATCTGTCTAGCAATCTTGTATGATTGATTTTATTATGATGCCAGTTTGTAGAGAAGAAAACCAAAGAATAGAGAGATTAAGTGATTTTTCTGAGGTCACAGAGACCACGAACAGTTCAGGGGGGATTATCCCAACAAGTCCAGCTGCGTGCACCACACTCAGAATCACCCTGCGAACACTGCCTTATTCTCAGTCATGGACAGTGGGCTGAAGGAAGGGACAGTACAGGTGGTCGTTAGGCTTTTACTTCTCCCCTCCCATCCAGAAGGTTATATTTTGTATTTGGCATTTTTCCTCATATAAAGTCAAATAAATACATTTCAAAATAGATTCCTATTCTGTCACCATTTTGACTTTATAGTTCTTCTTTTTAGCAAGAATATAGAAGGTCATGATCCAGTGATCAATACTTTTGAATATCTACAGCAATCCTGAAGAAAAGCCAATGTTGGCAATGAAACATTATCAGTGCACAAAACACACGCGCTCATCAACATTAAAGGAGATACATGCTGCTTCCTTGTGGAGCCCCAGAAGATTTTTCTAAAATCCACTGGGTCAGAGCAGTCAGAGAAGAACTGGAAAGCATCAGGGTTTCTAGGGTAACCTTTTACACGAGGGGCTCTAAGAGGCAGAGGAAATTCATCAGTGAGCGTTCCATGGAGCCCTGTTTACAGTCTGCAGAAACATTCACTGGGCTATTATGAAGAACGCTAATGCTCTCAATTACACCTAAATTAAGATAAAGCAGTAACCTAGTTAATGTAAAAGTGGTTTTATTTATAGACAGCAATTTAATCTTTAATATGCAACCACCATCTGTAAAACTGCTTAGCCCCATCTATCCCATTTATGTCTTTATTATCCTATTGTAAAAACGCATGGAGCATTCTTGGTTAGAGATGTGAGATGAGTTCTTTCTCTAACATTTTTTTTTTAAGCTTAAAAATGTTGATGTAATTACAGTGGATAGAGACATTTTCATGCTGAATGTCCTTCATCCATTATATACGATAATGAAATTAACCATAATCTTTACAGAAGGAAAAGCAATTTATGATAGTTAAAGAGGAGAGCCTTTTTCTTCTTGGCAACAGAAGCATTTGTTTTGGTGGCAGAGAGGTCTGGAGGTGGGGGTCGGGGTGGGGGTTAGGGGAGCCACAGAAAGATTTCTCTGTTCAGGTCTGTCAGCCTTTTCAAGTAAATCATCTCTCAGACGCAAGCAAGCCTCTGAGCACATCGAGCCAGCTGTGCACCTTCAACCAGCATTGTTCGGGGCCAGCTTTCAAAGTGTAAACTGCCTTCTGAGTCAGAACACATCTGGAAGCCTAACCACTTCAGCAGAGGCAGTCTGCCTACCCCAGAGGATAGACGTGTTATTTTCTAAGCAGTGTTTCTAGGCCCTTGAAAAGTTATACAAAGCCTGACAGATATGGTGGTTCCTCTAACGATGGAATACCCGACATCTAATAATCTCAATTAGTTGACAGTTGCAAGGAAAAGGAAAGACACGCACACATAGAAAGAACAGGTCTCGAAAACCCGGTGGGATTTCTAAAATCAGGCAGTATCTGTTTTGTTCAGGTGGGGTTTTTAGCATGCACATAATCTTAATTAACTGAGACTCTCTTATTTTAAGGGTAATAGATTTTTATAGCTAGAACAAATTATCTAACGTGGGGTTGGCAAAAGCAAGTTGAATGTGGCAAGGCTTCCCCTCTCCCTTGCCCATGGCAGACATGACCAGCATGTGTGTTCTTTCTCACTGGGCACAGACCTAGTGTTCCAGGCTACTGATGGTGCATGGGATTCAAATCTAGAAGCTATTTTATGACAAATAATCCCTTCCTTTTTATAGATGAGCAACTGAATTTCAGAGAAGTTTAGAGTAAAACAGAATCAGAGACTGGAACAGATACCAAGTGTTCCTTCTCCTGACTCTGGAGCCTTCACGTCATGAGAGTGTTATTTACACGCAATCATCTGTGACCCAGGGTGGAACAAATTATGAACCTGAAAACCACACTTCAGTTGATGATCATGAAGCCAGGCTTCAATCAGTCCAATCCAATTTCTAGTACAGTCCCAGACAATGGTGGCAGAGACTCAGTCTGGTGACTCCTGAGAAGGAAACGCTGTAAAACCAACATGCTAATTCATGCTGACAAAATTACTTCCAACAAGAATTGAGCGTGTAGTCAACCACAGGTCCATAAAATTGTTACTGTCTCTTGAAATGTTAGTCTCAAATATACTAAAAAGACATAATCCACAAGAAGATAAAATTGAAAGCATTTATGAGAGAAGACAAAGAAAGGACGTTTACCAACATGAACAGCTGGGAAAAGGAAAGAGGGATTTATTAGGTAAGAATATAAGTGACAAAAATAACTTGGGAACTTAGGAAATGCTCAAAATATAACAGAAAGAAAAAAGAGCAGGCTATAAAATTGCATGTATACTATGCATTGAAGTACAGTCTTGTACCTTTGAATATTATCCTACAGTGTACAATCATTGCCTTTAAAAAGTGAAATATGTAAACATCCACCAGAAGAATTTTTTTACTCTAAGTTTTTCACTGTGAGTTGAGGAAACTCACTACTAGCGATGTGGGGGACATATAAAAGGTCTAGAGATAGGAAATGGTAGAGCTGATGTTTAAACCAGTGTAAACCAATTCCATCTGATGCTTTTTCTATTCTATTCTATTCACCACTCCTAAGGTTAAGAGTATCTTTAGAGTCCTTATGTGTTAACTCAGTCACACCTGCAGAACATACTCAACTGATTTAAATGTATTTCATCAGCTTAGAACATAAAGAAAAACACTGCACTATTTCTTGGAAGAATTACACTCAATCATTCCCCTGTCCTGAAAAATGACCCTGCTGCCAAATTCTAAATCTGTTGTTTTCTCCTGGACCTTGTTTAATTGGCCTGCCAGCCACCCAGGCAAGCATACCATTATTTTGAGGGCAGAGTAGACTTCCCCTAGTAGAAGCTTACTACTCTAAACAGCAGCCTGCTATTTTCCTCCTTGGAGAAGAAGTTGATTTCACAGAAAAGAAAGTGTTCTTATGACAGGTCACAGAGTCACAGTCATTTCTTCCATCTAAATCAGGGGTTTCCATCCCAAGGTGACTGCATGAATTTTACAGCCCTCAGGATGCACATGAAATTAACCCTCATGGTCTGATCACATCTTATAATAAACTGCAGAGAGCTAGGTAAGGAAACGTCTTTGGCTGGATTCCATGCATGCTTCTAGGCAAATAGTCCCTGCCCTTATACAGGTGACCAATAGGCCTCTCATTAGAAAATCCATAGAGAAAGACACATCTGAGCTACATGGCAACAGCAAATCTTGATTGAAAATACAGGAGGCTTATCTACATAATCATCTTTTAATTACTCATACAAACTGTGGCGTAGATAATGCAGAATCACTGAATGTGGAAATGATCACTCATTTTTAGTTCCGTACCATATGTAATGATTAGTAAGGGATAAAGTAATAAGTATTAATAACATAAATGGGAATGATAACACTTGGCAAGCATTCACTATGTACCACATGTGGAATTAGGCTATGTACAAAGGGTCCACATGAATGAGAGTATTATCATCTTCCCTTTGCAGAATATGGAAACTATGATGGCTCTTAATTAATTCAAAGACACACAGCTAGCAAGAAAATACCAGATTCAAACCCAGGTCTATCACCTCCAAATCTGTGTCCATGACAAGGAACTACACCTGGTAGAGTGCATCTTCCATGTCCTCAGGTGCCTTTACCATGCTCAGAGTAGGTAGCTGATGTGTCAACTGGAAAGATGCTGTTCCAAGGCCACTTACACCAAAGCCCATCCTGATCCAACCTACTACAGGGCTGGAACTTTCACAATAAGAACGTTCCAATCCTTTACATTTAATAGCTATACAAATTCCCTGAAAATGCCAGTATATCTTATATATGACACGAGAAGCACAAACAAAAAAAGGTAGGAAAAAAACTAATGAATTGTACTTTCCCAAAATTAAATACTATTGTGTTTCACAGGATGTCATTAAGAAAGAGTAAAAGAAAACCTCACAGAATGGGAGTGGATAGTTGCAATTTGTATCTGATAAGACTTTAATGTCCTAAATATATAAGGAGTGTTTACAACTTAATGAAAAGACAATGCAAACTTTAAAAAGGGGAGAAAAGGATGTAAGTAAATTTCCCTGAAGACAACATATCATACAGCCAATAAGTACATGAAATTATGCTCAATGTCTTTGCTTCTTGAGGAAATGTTAATTGAAACCATAATGAGATGCCACTTCACACCCACTAGGACAGCAATAATAAGAAAGCTGAATGAATAGTTTTGGCCAGGATGCAGGAAATCTGGAACCATTTACATCGCTGGTAGAAATGAAAAATAGTACAAATACCATGGAAAAGCGTGGCAGTTCTTCCCTAAGTTAATCCTAGAGTCACCAAATGATTCAGCAATTTCTCTCCACATTCAAGAAAATTGAAAACATATGCCCCCACAAAAATTTGTATAGAAATGTTCACGGAAGCATTATTCCTAATAGCCAAAAAATAGCAACAACCCAAATGTTCTCCAACTGATTAATGGATAAACAAAATGTGGCATAATCTATAAAAAGAAATGTTAGTTAGCCATAGAAAAGAATGAGGCTTTGGGACAGAAAGATTATGCTAAGTTAAAGAAAGCAGACACAGAAAGCCACATAGCATGATCCCATCTGTGAGAAATATTCAGAATAGATAAATCCATAGAAACACAGACTGCTGGTTGTCAGAAAGGATGAGAATGAGACGTGACTGTTTAATGGATAGGGGGTTTCCCTTTGGGATCATGAAAATGCCTTGAAATTGAAAAGAGATAGTGGCTGGACAATATTTTGAATATCCTAATGCCAATGAACTGTTCACTTTAAAACTCTTTTTATGTTATATGACTTTCACCTCAATTGAAAAAACAGCACTGACTTTCTGCGGGATATGTCACCTATGATTTCTGGATCTCAAAAGAGTGGAAGATCCAGAAGGCAAATCTTGCTTTCTTTTTCTTTTTCCTTTTTCCCCCCTATAAGAATCAGGTCCAAGCAGGACAGGGCATAACTATAAAGGATTCCTAATTAAGTGGAGCAGCCTGCATCGTGAGCATACTTTCATCAAAACTTTCCTGCACCTGGCTTTGCAAGAGTACAACCCAAGCAGCATAAAAGTGGGAGTGTAGAGACTTAACTCAGGCATTCTCACTGGGACGATATTGCCCTGATGAGATGAAAATTGGTTCCTGATGGCTAAAATTTCTTATTCTTCTCATGTAGAAAGCACAAATACATATACAGTACATAACGGTCATGCAGTAGGTCTGTGGTATGTCACCGTAGGGGGCCATTATGCCAAAAGACTTCAACAAGCTCCCAAGGGGGCAGTAACAAACAGGAGGATTCAGAAATTCCATCCTAGATAAATAAAAGAAACCTGGAAAAACCCATTTGTCTTGAGAAATGAGGATGGTTTCCTTAAGGAGGCATCCACAAGTAAATGATCTTTGTCTGCCACTCAGATGAACGTCAAGTGCGTCCTGAAGCACGGTGTTGCACTGTGACTGAGACCAGCTCCTCAGTTCCTCTGAGTTCTGGCTACATTACAATGAATAACCAATACTCTCTCTGAATCTTGGGTTCCTCAAATGGAAATTGGGGTTGGAAAGAGCACCTACATCACTGGGTTACTGAGTTAGACGTGATTCCACCTCGAAGGTGCCCAGAGCAATACCTGGTGCCGTCCAACTCCTTTGGGAAGGTCAGCTGCTGTTCCTCACTTTTCATCCCCTTGGGGAAGGGCCCAGTGGTTAGGAGTGGGGGCTGTGAGGACAGGCTTGGGCTTGAGCATTTGCTCTGATTTTGAGCGTACTTTTATCATATTTCTTGCCTAGGACACCCTTGCAATTTGTCAAATGAAGGAAATAACAGCAACTCTCTTGGGGTTGTTGGAAGATTAAAAGAACTGAATTCCTAGAAAGCTTAGGAAGCATGTGCCACCTAAAATGCATCCAATATGCATTAAGTTGCTATGACTGTTATCATCGCTAGTACTACTGCAGCTATTACTATGAATAACCTATCTGGCTGTCATAATTAAAGTAGGTGCTATAAACGGAACAAAAGTCTTTTTTTTTTAAATGTAGAAAATGGGACACCATTTAGTTAGGGTTCCCCATGAAGAATAGAAGGAGAAAAGAAAAGAGCTGGTAGAATATGACCCATTGCCAAATACTGCAGTAGAGATTACAGGTTCTTTGCAATTTTATAAACAATAGAGAACAGCATGAGCTGGAAGGGCTGAAGAAAGCTTCCTAGGAGAGGTGAGAGTGGACTTCAAGTTTCCTTTCTGTTATTTAGAAATATAAACACGTGTCTTTGAGTTATATTCTCCTTACTGCCACACACAAAAACAACCTCTTGAAAGAGATCTGTCCATCTTTACCTAACTTCCCATTAGCTTCCTTCCCTTGCTGCAAATCGCCCACCTGAAGGCACATAGAAAATGGAGCCAAAGTCCATTGCACAGAATAATAGGTCCTTAAGCTACAGCGACTGCCAGAAAATGTCAGTTCTCAAAGCAGGAGCATATGGTCAAAACCGCCAGAAAAGCAGTGGTAATTTTTACAGCACGTTATTACAAGCCTCCTTTGAGAGGCCAATTCACAGCTTGTCCTGAACACTACATTAACTCATTTATGATTTTCCAAAGTGGTTGATCTCCTACTGTCCCCAAATCTGGCAAATATGCTTTTCTAATTCATAACCCACATGGAGATCCTTAAACTCCCAATTGAGCATGGTACCATTTTGAAGTTGCAAATTCAGCCTTCTCAATGTATCCTCTAGGTAGTACACTTAGGCATAAGCCTTTGAGCCTCAAAAATGTAATATTCAAACCTAGAAAACGTGTAGCTGAAAACAATGTGGAGTGCCCATTGAAACAGCCCCTTGTAATGGGTCTCACTGATGATTCCAAAACTTAAACTTGGCTATCATTTCCAAGAGTTAAAAGTATATATTTATTTCCCCCTCCAAAAGAGTGATATTATGCATTAGCTTTTTCATTCTCCTGAATTGCCTGCTCCCTTGTGGTTTGAGATTTGAATAATCAGCTAATTGTAAGTCCCTTTTGTAGCTAGATAAATATTAATCTTCTTGAAAATAAATGTAATATTTAGATGCTAAAGCAACACTGTACTGTTTAATCGCAACATTCAAACTGCTCTTATATATTATAAAATTTGCCAAATATACAAAGAAACCTTCATTTCTACCTTAGCCACTTTTATGCCATCTGTCTGTCTGCAAATATAAACAAAGAGCTTGGCATGCTATTAAAATAGAAGATTGTCAACCACGCTTTGCCACAGACAATATTTCAGAGGAATTAAGATGACTCCAGAATAAGATATTTATTTTTATTTAAATTAGACCATAAATTAAAATTTATTTTCTTGAAAATTTAGGAATATTTTCCTTCATGGTGTAATTGGAATATGATAGACTCTAACTAAAATAATGACAAAGTTTTAGTCCGAAGAGTGACGCGTACACATCAATTATATGTATGATAGTTTACACAGTACAAGGATGATATTTAAAATAATATTTTAAAATAATTATTAGATGTATGGTGAACTCAATATTTCTTTAAAAAGTTCATTCACAGGGAAATGTCTGGTGCTTGGATGCAGTAAAAAAATGTGGTCAGTGAATGGGAATGCACAAAATATGTGACACACTGGACATGGACTAACTTGAGGCCATCATTGGCCTTCCTAATTGACTTCTGCATCTTGAAATAATCAAAACCCTGACATTTTGATAAGAACCTCTCCATTTGAAAGGGGTGGATGTTAGTTACATGTGAAGTGTCAACAATCTGATTTGTTTCTTATCCTTTATACAGTCGGAGAGTTTGGACATGTCCTTGAATGATAGCTTTGCTCCTTCCCAGGGTGGAGCCACCGCAGCAGATGTAACTTCTCATGGGAAAGGTGACAGAGTCATGTGGAAATATTTGACCCCAGGAGTTTGAGGTTGCTATGAGCTAAGCTAATAGCATGACACTCTAGACTGGGCAATTGAGTGAGACTCTGTCTCTAAAAAAATAGTAATAAAAATAAAAGAAAAACCCTAGAGTGTGTAAGAATCACCTACCACTTTATACTCCTGGTTAAGTGTGCAGCACAGACAAGCAATTCAAGTTCTGATTTGTCTCTACTGTGAATGTGCTCTGTGATCTTAGGACAGTCTCTTTCCATCTGGCCATCTCAACCACAGGAGTGGATTGCACGATTCCACCCTTTTAACTTCCAAATTGTTATTATTTCTGAGCTTTTGCAACATCAGAGGTAAAAACTAAGAACTACATAAGCAAAATTTTGAGGCAAATTCTTTGGGAATATTAGTATATGATTTGACTATTGACTTTGATTATGATCAGAATCCATTTATCCAAGCATTCACTCAATAAATAATACATATTGGGTAATTACTACGAACGATCCTGTCCATCCTCCAGCTATCTGAGAACAGAACAGTATTTTAAAACCTTACAGCTGAGGCAGGAGAATCAATTGAGCTCAGGAGTTCAAGACCAGGCTCACCAAAGGTGAGAGCTCATCTCTACTAAAAATTGAAAAACTAGTCTGGTGTTTGTGGCAGGTGCCTGTAGTCCCTGTTACTCTGGAGACTAAGGCAGGAGGATCGTTTGAACCCAGGAATTTGAGGTTGCTGTGAGCCTAGCTGATGGCATGACACTCTAGACTGGGCAATAGAGTGAGACTCTATCTCTAAAAAAAAAATAATAATAAAAATTAAAAAAAACCTCTATAGTCTGTAAGAATCACCTACCACTCTATACCTTTTCCCTTCCCCTCTGGTTAAGTGTGCAGCACAGACAAGCCATTCAAATTCTGGACAAATCATCCCACAATTTTGATGTGGTTGGTCCACACTTTAAGAAGCTGTGATGCAGTGAGAGCAGCAGGTGATCAAGCAGGTTACTTTAAATCAGAGGGATAACAGCCATGAGAAACGGAGGCTTTCAGTGTTGGGGGCACACAGAAGGGGCCCCCTGCTTTGGCCTGGATCCAGACAGAGTTATTTAGAGGAAACAACATTAAGATAAAGGATAGAAAGGTAAATAGAGATTCACCAGGTTAAAATGAGGACAAACAGCAGCTTAGACAGAAAATAGCCTGGGTAAACATTGAGATGCAAGAGTTTCTTTCCTCCCCAATCCAGAAAGATTCCTCAAAGGCTCTTACAGGGGTACAAGTGAAACTCTCTAAGAGTAGAATCAGAATGTTTTAAAACTATAACTGAGAAAATGACATGAAGGCTGTGTTGATCAGTTTGATGGAAGTATTTCGGATTGCATGTGAAAACCCCACACTGTACCC
>CAUYQV010165653.1:0-22911 GCA_963574575.1 Galagoides demidoff | reverse complement strand
TGAACTTGTAAGTTCAAGACCAGCCTGAGTAGCATAGTAAGATCACTTATCGACAAAAAATTTTAAAAAAATTAATTAGCCAGGTATGCAAGCATGTTTCCATAGCATAGCTACTTGAGAGTCTGAGACAGGAGGATCCTTTGAGCCCAGGTGTTCCTGGTTACAGTGAGCTATGATCATGCCATTGCATCTATTCTGAGCGATAGAGTGAGATCCTGTACCTAAAAGAAATAAAATATTACTATCAATAATAGGTCTCTTTAAATTGGTGTATTTCATCGTATCAGCAAAACTATTAATCAGTGATACTTTCAATATTGATTCTGCTACATATTCTGCCCTCTCGCTTTTCATTTTTAAAACATTTTTATTGACAAATAATTATTATATATATTTACTGGGTACATGTGATTTTTATACACACACAGACACACATTGTGTGTAGAAGATGTAAATTAAGCTAACTAACATCCATCATCACATTTTCTTATCTTTTTAATGATGAGAATGTTTAAAATATACTGTTTTAGGAATTTTGAAATATATATTATTTTTAACTATGGTCACCATGCTGTGAAACAGATCACTAAAACTCATTCCTCCCGTCTAACTGAAACTTCACATCCTGTGACCCACATCTTCTCTTTCCCTCATCTCCCACTTTTGATAGCTTTCTTGCTATATGGAATGGCAAAATATTCCCAATTAGACATCCGAGATTACACCGTCCTTCCATGAAAAAAATCCTTATTTTTTTTCATAGGAAATACTCTTTGAGACCACGGTATGAGTTGCAGAAGTTCTCATTACTAGAGTATAAAATACCTTATAAAATATTACATTCCCTCCATAGTACATCAACTTTTTTTTTTAACATTTTTTTTATAATAATGTTTTCTTGGTCATTTTAGTTGTCTGAAGCTTGATGTCTATTAAGTTCCTTAGAAAAAGGTCACAATTTTCTCTGAGTTTCTGCATGGTGACAACAATTGATGTGTAACTTTACATTTGAGTATTAGTTTTTCTGGTTATGAAATGTTGATTAACTTCTTTTTTCTCAAACTATGTTAAACATGTTGCTAAATTTTTATTTGGCAAAAGAGTTGAAAAACGTCTAATAGTAACAAAATTTTAATTTTGTTTTACTGTACATATTCACATCATTATATAGTAATTGACTAATATAACATAATAAAGTATAATCCACAATTTCATTATAATTCATAATTTTTGTCTAGATGTCCAAAATCTGTTCTTTTTTCTTTAAAGATTGATACTATAATAAGCACATACTATACTGTTGATCATGCTGGGTCAATATTATCAAGTGTATGTTATTTTCTTTTCAATAGCCGTATTCAATTCTTCATTTCACAAACTTCTTGAACAACAGGTTTTAATACTTTTTCTCTTTTCTCGTTTTGGCTTTCTTCCCAGAGATTCCCATGACATACATGTTAGATCTTCTTTTCCTGTCTTCAATGTCCCTTACTTGTTTTCAAAAGCTTTTTTTCAATCTCAGTTTTAATTTTTGTATTACTGAAGTGTTTTCTAATGGTATTATATTTTTGTTTATTTACATTTGCATTTCTTCTACTGCAGTCAATTTTTAAATGAATGTTTAGTTTTATTTTGAATTCTGTAACTGATATCTGAGATTTTTTTAATTCTGATTTGTTTTTGTTTTATTTATTTTATCAATTATTTTCATTTATCTTAATTTAGTGCATTATAGTTTTAATTAATCTAGTAGGTATATTCTCCAGGCATGGTTTTACTCATTGGAGAGATGATGTTCTATACTTTAGTCTCTTTTTCTTTACAATTACTTTGGGAATTTGCTTGAAGTTTTTCTATATGTTTACATGTAAAATTAACTTTCCTAAACTTGCAGATGGAGACTTGTTTAAGATAGCTTTTCTAACATTAAAAGTTGAATTTCTGGCTGGGTGTACTAGCATATGCCATTAATCCACCTGTCCAAGACCCTGATGTAAGTGTATCACTTGAGTTCCAGAGTTTAAGACCAGCCTGGGTACATTAATGAGATCCTGTCTCTCTCTCCCTCTTTTTTTTTTTTTAATTTGAAAAGTTGAATTCCCTCTTTTTTTAGCACATTGTTAGCAGAAGTACAGTGGTTTGCACTGTGAAATATTCTGGCTCTGTTCTCCTCTCTCACCTTGTATGTCTCCTCCCTTCTTTATCTCTATTGTTTCTATCCTGTGTAGTTTTTTTGTTTGTTTTTTTTATTAAATCATAGTTGTGTACATTAATACTTTCATGGGGTGCAGTGTGTTGTTTCCATATACAATTTGAAATACTTTCATCCAATTAGCCAACATAGCCTTCATGTCATTCTCATAGATGTGTCCTGTGTAGTTTTGATTTCACTCCTAGAGATTTTTTTCTCAGTCTTATGTCATGTTTGGAAAGGAGCCTTGGCTGATCATATTCAAAAGTTCATGAGGACTGGAATGCCTCAGGTCCTCAGGCCTTTATCTATGTTCCTTGCATTTAGATACTGTCAGAGAAGACAGAACTCTTCTTATTTTCAGCTGGTGTCCCTCAGATTGGCTTGCTGTTATTCCCAGTGAATACCTGTCAGCCTTGATGTTCTCTTGTTCTCATGTTGGTCATTTACCTTTGTTTCCCTTTACTTCTTTCATGGTAGATACTGATACTTTGCAGACCTTTTCTCTGCTGGTGGTTTGTCTAGCTGTGTAAGTTTTCATTCATAAGTTTCATTATAAGGTTTCATTCATAAGTTTCTTGTTTTTGTCACTTTATTGCTCTGCCTTTGGTAAGATCAGGGAAAATATAAATGCTATATTTCCCTGTTTGTGCTACTTCTCAGATTTCTCTGATTCATTATGCTTTACTATGTGCTCTGATTCATTATGCTTTACTGTGTGCTCTTTGTTTCCCTGATAAGCTATTTTTGGAAATTCTTTAAAGCCTAAAATAAATGTACATCACTGATGCTATCTATATAAACCACGAAAATTAAACTCATGTGCTTCTGATTCCAGAGAAAATAGAATAAGTAGATTCCATATTACTTCTCTAACTAGTTATTACACTCCTAAAAAAAATATAAAGCCATTATTAAAAAGAAAACTCTTAAAAGTAGAAAAAAATAAGGCAGTTTGTCTAGGGAAATTGAGATCTAAGGGACAAATCACATTACATTTTTTCTTGGCATTTTTTTTTTCAGTTGGCAGTTTTGGGCTGGGCTGGTTTTGAACCCACCACCTCCAGTATATGGGGCCAGCACCCTACTCTTTGAGCTACAGGAGCCACCCCAATCTTTTTTTTTTCTTTGCTTTCTCTTTATCAGAAGTCATCACATTTTTTAAAAACACAAGATAGTTTTATTTTTGTTGGCCAACTACTCAGTTCTACCTTTCTAGCATAAAACATGACTGTTTCTGATAAGCGAATCTTTCTAAGAGTAGAATATGAACATTTTAACACAATAACTAAGAAAATGACATGAAGGCTATGTTAACGAGTTTGATGGAAATGTTTCAAATTGTATGTGAAAATATCACACTGTACCCCAAAAGTGCATTAATGTACATAGTTACCATTCAATTAAAAAAAAAAAACAACTTTATTTACAAAACCAGATAGTGGATCAAATTTGGCCCACAGGACATAGTTTACCAACCCCTACTATATAATCCAATGAGCATGATAGAGCAGTTCACAACTTGGAAATGGTAATAAGAACATTAAAAGCAGCCTGTGTTCTCCAGCCAAAGGACTGGAAAAAAAGGGATGCCTACTCTCATCTCACTTGGTGCTTCTGGGACCCTGGGTCAGAGCCCGTTATTCAGCCTTCTATGCTAAGGCCATAGAGATAATACCTTTTCCCTTCTCCAGATGGGAGGTGAAGCCATATATCCACCCCTTTTTAGAAATAAGCAAGTAACAGAAAAGTAGGGACACCTGATCTCAATGATAGAACCTGTGGCAAAAGTTTCGAGAGCAGAACTACAGCATGGCACAGTGCCTGGGTGCCATACAAGCCTATATGTATTACACATACAGAATAGACTAGATAGAACTCAAGATTCTGAAAAATGAATTGACAATTGAACCACATTCTGCAAGATTGGCCCCAGGCATGCATTCTGGACTGAAATACAATGAAATGCCTGCTGAGATATCATGTTAAAACAGAAACCAGAGTCTCATCCACAAAACTATCCAGTATAATATCCAAATTTATAACACATATGAAAAACTCGAAAAATCTCAACTTCAAGGAGAAATGCTATCAACAGATGTTAACATAAATATGAGACAGGTTGGATTATCTACAATAATTGTGAAGTAAACATTAAAGTGTTCCAACCTGAGATTACAAACATGATTGGAGAATATAAAAAATAAGAGCATCTTATCCAAGAAATACATAATATAAAAAAGAAGGAATTTTTAGAATTGAAATACACAGTGGAGTAACTGGAATAAAAAATTCAATGAGCTAAAGTGAAAAACAAAAGTGACAGAGAAAAGAATAGGCAAATTTGAGGATAAATCAGTAGAAAGAATCTAATCCAAACAGCAGAAATAAAATGAATTAAAAGAAAAGAGTTAGGGCGACGCCTGCGGCTCAAAGGAGTAGGGTGCTGGAGGTGGTGGGTTCAAACCCAGCCCCGGGCAAAACTATCAAAAAAAAAGAAAGAAAGAAAGAAAGAAAAAAGAAAAACATAAGCAAGGCATTAACAAAATTATAATTATAGAATGAGAGAAAAAAGAATTTTAGGACTAAAAAAAATTTGAAGAAATAATAGTTTAAACATTTCAAGAATTCTGTCAGGACAATGATACAAAAACTGCAGATTTATAATCCATTACACCCTTATCAAAATCCTAGCATACATTTTTTTTTTTCCAGAAAGTAACAAGTCAATGCCAAAAAATCATTGGAAATTCAAAAGACAAAAAAAAATCTTGAAAAAAAAACCTAAGTGGAAAGACTGTCTCAGTTTCAAAATTTAATATGAAACAATAATAATCAAGACAGTACAGTGACTGGCATAGAAGTATATATATAGATAAATGGAACAGAGTTGAGAGTCCATAAGTAAATCTTTACGTAGATGATCAATTAATTTTTGTCAAAAATGCTCAGATAATTCAGTAGGGGAAAATATCTGTTTCTCTTCTATTGATTATTCTAGAACAATTGAATAACCACTTAGAAGAGCAGGAATCAGGACTGATAGCAATGGAGTGCACAGGTACCCTTCAGCATGTTGGAGCTGCTCTAAAGCTGAATTGTGATGGTAGTTGTACAGCTCTGTAAACTTACCAAACTTCATTGAACTTAAAATGCATGCGTTTTATGGTTTTTAAATTATATCTCAATAAAAACTATGAAAAACATAAAACGAGTAGAAACAAACTAACAAAAAAGATAACCAATACTAGGGATTCAATATTTAACTATTTAAATGGAAAGGCAAAATATGCCAAAAAACCCATTTTAACTTCTATAAGATGTACAAGAAAGCTAATAGAACTAATAAGTGAATAATAAAGTGAAATCTCAAGTTATAGAGTTAACATACAAGAGGCAATTTTATTTCAATAACCAATTAAAACTCAAAATTAATTTAAAATACCATTTACTATAGCTCCAAAAATAGTGAGTATAAAGTATTAGATATAAATATTATCAAATCCAGGAAGGACGTGCATGCTAATAACCATAAAGCACTGATGAGAGAAAAATCACATTTGCATAAAACATAACTAATTGTAGACACAGACCACATTTATAAAATAGAAGGCCCAATGTTATCAAGATATCAGTTTGCTCCCAACTAATCTAACTGGTGTGTGTGTTTAATGCCATCTACATCAAAGTTCTAATGGGAATTTTTGTAGAAATGTGCAAGGTGACTCTCTGATATATCTGGAAACAAAAGAATGTGCTGCCACAAATAAGTCAGGTAGAGAAAAGAAAGAGAAACCTGTGATCTTGATAAAATAATCATGGAGGATATTCCCTACATAGTGTTAAGGATCCCAGAAAGACCATTGTGAAGCTGGTCCACAAAACAGCCATTTCTGGGAGCATCAGTGGAAAACAGGGTTCCAGAAGGGAAAACTTGGCACTACTTTGTTATCTGACAAGTAAGTTATTTTTGATGACACTGAAGTTAAAGATGTTTCATGTTTCTGACAGAATTTCAGGCACAGATTAATGATAATTAATGGAAAACGAAATGGTTTTAAAAACACCACAATTGTTTGCTCACGAGAGAAATTATGGTACATAAGAACTACAATCATAGCACGTGTGTGTATGTTAGTAACTAGTAGCATAAATACTGAATCCTGATATTATAAAGTAGAAAGTTGAGAGATAATAATTTTTAAAATGAGGATATTTTGCATGTTAAGAGTATAAGTTTGTTATTTAGGAATATATTGTTAAACAACTGAAGAAATAGTTAAAATGAAAGTGGAATTGGCATGGGGAAGTATGGAGTAGAGGACCACTGTTTATTATAATAGGTATGTGGTAAATTGTATATCATTTAAAACTTATAATGCTACCAATATTTTGTAACCAGCCATAATCATTAAAGTACAGAAGAACAATGGATATATTACTAATTCACAGATTAATGACTTTTACAAAGTTAATCAGAGACCATTGTCCTAAATATTGCAAGAATGGAAAAACAAGTACCGCATGTGCTCAGTACTAAGTTGGAACTAGTTGATCAACATCTATATGCTCATACAGAAGCAAAACTCAGCAAAATTCAATTGGGGAGAGGAAGAGAGGGGACAAGTAAATTCTCACCAACAGATACATTGCACAGGCTATCACACACTTTCTGGGTGAAGGACACACCTATAGCTCTGACTTTAACCTGACAAAAGAATACTATGTAACCAAGATATATGTACACACATATAATTTATAATTATATAAAACTGAAAAAAAAATGCTAAGGCTTCATTTACATTTAACATCCTCCATGCATCTTCCTATCTTTAGAGCCCTCAGTAACCACAATCACATCTGACACCCTAAATAACATAATTTTTACTATTACTCATGCTAAGTCCACCTAGTGAGGTCTGCAGACCTTCAGCCATGACATAGATGTGCATTAACTCCAGAATACATTTCCATTCCTCTGAGGACGTGGGATCTGTTGAGAAACAATTACTGGGGAGGGCGAACCAGCCAGCTGCTGGATTGTCTATGTAGTACACTCAATCATGACTGGGATAAGTCAGAATTCTGTTACAGTTAGCTCAGGTTTCCTTACTCACAGTGTGTGCATTTGTGGGTGTGTGTGTAGAAATATAATTTTTCTTCTACTACTGTCCAATCAAGGGATACACTATTATCCTAAATGCAATTCCCTGCTTTTCTTCTAAAAGTGTTGAAGTCTTAGTTACTGGCAGATCCTATGTTTGCTGAGTGCATATAAAATCTACATCCTAAATGTAATGTCTTTCACGTTCTTAAAAATTCTTGGTGGGTGGGGTTACATAAGTGTGGTGAAGGAAACCATGGAAAAGCTAATTATTTCACACAAGTTAAATAGAAATGAGTGTAGAAGTTGTAGGCAGGTGGTGGCCCTGAAAAATCGCCAGAAAGAACAGTAGAGACAATCTAGCTGTTCCATGAGCAAGAAAACAAACATAGGCAAAATAACATATCTAATTTTACTTTTCATTGAAATGCAATGTAAATCTCTTTTTCTATTCCCTCAATGAAATCTTCAGTAAATTCCCCTATCTTCATTAATTATCTTTGAAAGGGAAAATTTACTTTGGAGACCACAAATCAAGAGAAAAGAGGGCAGTAAGCTTAAGAACCACACACCTTTGAAGGGGGATATATATTGTCTTAATGAATAGAAAGGCAGTTTGTTTCCATAGCCACTAAACCGATCTTGAACATATATTGGTTTTAAGTCATTAGCCTCAGCGGGCACCACATGTATCTATTCAACTCAGAATTTTTCTATTCAACTAAGTTTATTCTAACATCTTCATTTTTTTGTCAAACATTTGTTGTATTCTCTACTTTGAATTATTAATTGAACTGGTTTGTGTGGAACGTTGATTTTAATAATGAAAAGTGCTATTTCATGAGGGAAGCGCTCAGTCCTGGCAAAGTGGGATTCTTGGTCACTCTGGAACTCCAGGGTCACCTGGCTCCACATTGACACTGGAGATTTTAATAGATGATCATGGATTGACTTGAACAGACTTGAGAGCTATCAAGGACTTTATGCTTCAAGTTTGGGGTCAGCTCAGGTTGAGGGAGGAAAGAGATCACTTGAAACTCTCTCTCCAAAAGCCACATAAAACCAAAACACTGGATTATAGGCAAAAGAAGTTTTCTGTCACACTTGCAATTTTATCAGGCTTGTCTGGCTCTGCTCTGAATCCTGTCTTAAAAGCAGCATCCTCGTATTCTTGGGAAAACCTAAACTTAAGTGACAGGACATAAATAGCTGGAGAGAAAAATCTGGTTCAATATAGGCCAGAGAAAATCCAAACCCCCACAAATCCCCACCCTCAAGTCCTTAAGGCTGGAGGAGTTAAGAGCATTACATCACCAGTGACTGCTCCCATTGGTTGATGGTACCTCAAGGACCAGACCACCTGCTCCTTAAACTAACTCTTTCCTTCCCTTACAAAGCACCAGAAATCTGGATATCATAGAATAGAACAAAGTGCCTGGGCAGCAGCAGCCTTTCAGAGGGGCATACCCTGCTGGATCACTGCTTCAACATGCATGTCAGCTGAGCACATCCATGGGCAGGACACAGTGAGTCAGGCAAGTAGACTCTTTCTCAGGAAGCCTAAGATGCTGGCATGACTGGGAGTCAAAAGAGATCTCAGTGAACTAAATGTGTTTGCTTCTTCTCTCACTACTGCTATGGAAAAAGATTCTCATTCTAATAAGTTTTGACAAGAGCTGGCAAGGGGAGCAGGTGCCAATGAATCCAACTAGTCAGAGGCATTAGAGACAACATGGGCACCAGAGGATAGAGGTGTTGCCATGGGAACCAAGCAAAAGGTGTTTGGTAGTGGCTGGTTAGGAGGTTTGTTTTCTTGTTTAAGACAGAACAGAACAGCTGCAAGTCATGCTCTGTGTTTTCTACTTTAGCATCAGTGGGTAAATCCCCCTCCGCTCCTTCCCCCCATCCCCAGCCTTAAATAGGATTTGAGGAATTTAATTTCTCTGCTAACATGAATAATACTTAAATATGAGGCATGCCAAAATCCTTTGAAAAGGTATTTTCAGCAAATCAGGACAATTCTAATCACAGCACTCTTTATGTTTGGAGAGAAAATTGTTGCTTCAGGGTCAACGTGTGGTTTTTCTTGGGTGTGTGTGTGTGTGTGTGTTTTGAGAGGGATTTGAAGACATCATTTTGAGCTTCAGAGATCACACTCTACCTTGCATAAACATCTTTCCATTGTGTGGCTTCTGGCATTCATACTTCTAGATTTTATAACTCATATGCCCTGGAAATGTACCCAAAACATAGACTTGCTGAAAGAAGAGGATGGGGTCTCTGATTTTTCTAAGTCTTTTTGAAATCTTTTAAGGACATAAGGGGTGGTAGAGCAAAGCCAAATTTAAAAGTAGTAATTGTCTGGGAGCAAATGTTATAATCAGTACTGCCATATGACTAGTCCTCTTGTAAAAGTGGTAGAGGACGCCAGAGGAAGGTCACAATTAGGACTTTGGTGTCCTGCCAGACTAAAGTAGCAATGGAGTCTTTAGATCAGACAGAGGAAGAGTGAAAGGGGTTTGGGAGATCTGAGCCACAGGAATTTGGAAGACAAACCACATAAGTAAGGTGCTGATACCCGCAGAGTTGTTGGAAGGTTTCTAACTCATATGCCCTGGAAATGAACCCAAAACATAGACTTGCTGAAAGAAGAGGATGGGGGGTCTCTGATTTTTCTAAGTCTTTTTGAAATCTTTTAAGGACATAAGGGGTGGTAGAGCAATGCCAAAGGTCTTTGAAGCTTCTGAAGGAGCATAACAACCATATGTTATGAATTCAGTCATAACTGTGTCTATCAAGTGGAATCAGCACACCAACCATGGAAGAATAGGTGATCCAAACAGGGCCCTTGGTGCTGAAACAGGAACTCAAAGCATAGCCTTAGTTACAAGAATCAGACCCAAGACTGGTTACCAGCATCTAGGCACAGGATTAAAGTGGGAGGAACAGCCTGTGTGCCCTGGTGCAGGATCATGGGGCACTGGTGGGACATTCTTCCATTGATTGCCTAACAAGGCACAGTCTTGTCTCTTTACAACAGGTTGTAGTTAATCCTAACTATTATGAAAGTGATAAATGACAAAAGTGGAGGAGGCTTCCTTTTAGGGATTCAAATTCCCTGCCTTCAAATAATGTATAACTCCATTGTGAAGAATAAGGCTCCCATCCATACAGGCTTTGGTAGAGCACAATAAGTGCCCAACCAGTAAAGAAGAAAGAAGATAGAGATCTGCCTGTACAGTAATAAGTGATGGAACATGGACTGCTGGAAGCTCCCTAGCAACTATTAGTTTTCTCATGCATTCAGCAAATATTTATTGACTACCTACTTTAATAAGATTTTGCCTTAGATTCATGGAATATGTGTTGATCTAAAATAGTCAACTTTTTGCCCTAAGGGAGATGACAGTGTCCTAAGACTTAGGGTATGAAAATGAGCATGTGTATTTACACCCATGTATGTGTGTGTGTGTGTGTTTTAATTAGAAGGTAAGATGTGTATTAGCGAATAAATGAAAACCCAAGCATGCTAGAACTAATTTGAAAATAGAGGGAATTCCACACAAAAGCTAAAATGATCTTCATGAATACTGAGGAAGTTGATTTTCAAAGCACTTTCATGGGGATAACTAACTGAAACCACATACTCCAGACCAAGAAATGACTGGTAATATTCAACATAAAATTTATTCCAAGTTGGAAGTATTAGATGCATCTGGATTACAACCCATCAGCATATTACGAGTGCTATGTCTGTGTGGTGCAATGCCAGGACTAGTCATTAAATCATTTGCATGTATTAAGTTATGATTAAGTTTAAATGAGTTTAAACTGAGTTCTTTTGTTTATATTTGTATGTGAGGTATATGGGATCAATAATATTATTTTCCAGGTGCGGTGGTTCATGTCTGTAGTTCCAGCACTCTGGGGAGCCAAGGTGGGTGGATTGCTTGAACCTCCTCTCTAATAAAAATAGAAAAATTAGGCAGAGATTTTACAGAGTGTGTATAGTCCCAGCTACTTAGAGGCTGAGGCAAAAGGATTTCTTGAGCCCAAGAGTGTGAGGTTGCAGTGAGCTATGATGATGCCACAGCACTCTAGCCTGGGCAGCAGAGTGACTCTGTCTCAAAAAAATAGATAAAAATAAATTAATGAATGAAAATAAACAGGGAAAAGAAAGAATATTATTATTAGGTCCAGATTAAGGAGTCTTTACTAGCAAAACAGAAGGATAGAGAGGGCTCTAAATATTGAGGTTACCAAGTGGGGGATTTGCTTTGCATGAATACCACCCCTCAATGTGAATGACCCTCTGCTTGCTCCAGGTTAAGAGTAAAATTATATTACCAGGGAAAATCACATCTAGAAATATTTTTCCCATCAATTCCATGTGCAAGGAAATTTACTGCTAGAAAGAAAAGTGAATTATTCTATGAAAGACAGACCATTAAACATACATTTAAATCATGTTAAAACCACTATTCATATGCAAAGTATTGCTTCTCAAATATCTACAAGAATGGTCACAGTGCTACCCTCTGGGCCATACAGAACCTTATTTATCATGATACTATGATGATCTATTTTCCACATTACTTTTATTATATGTTTTTAATCTACAGTCAGTAAAACCAACTTTGATGCATAGTTATATGAATATTAATACATGTACTATGATCATCACAATAGGTATATGTAACAGTTTCATCATGTCAAAGAGCTCCCCAGTGTTGTCCCTCTGTAGACACATCCTCCTCAACAGTTCTCCATCTCTATGGTTTTATATTTCCAAGATAGCCATATAAATGGAATTGTGTAGTACATGAACTTTTGAAACTGGATTCTTTCATCCAGCCAGCAAAATGCATTTTAGAGGAATTCAAGTTGCACATATTAATGGTCCATTCTTTTTAATGACTGCATAGTATTCCACTGTATGGATGTACCACAGTTGGTGTATCCATTTGCTATTTGAAGAACATTTACTGGTTACCACTTTTTGGTAATTATGCATAATACTGCTATGAATAATTCATGGCCATATTTCTGTGTAACCATCTGTCTTTTTTCTCTAGGGAAAATACATAAGAGTAGAATACCTACATCATAAAATTGCATGTTCCTCTTTGAAAAATAGCGTTAACTAATTTTCTAGGAATTTGCTTTCTCACCAGCAATGTAGTAGCCTTCTAGTCACTTCACATCCTCATCAACACTTATATTGTCAGTAACTTTTGGAATCAATTGGAATAAATGTGTAGTGGCAGCTCACAATGGCTTTAATTATATTTCACTAATATCTAATCATATTAATTATCTTTTCATGTCTTTATTTTCCATATGTCTATCTTATTTGTTCAATTGTCTGCTCAAGTCTTCAGCCCATTTATCAATTGTGTTGTTTGTTTTATTATTTTTGAGTTTGGGAGTTATTTATGTATCCTGGGAAAAAAATTCTTTGTCAGATATGTGGAACACATATTTTCTCACAGATGGTAGCTAGTCTTTTTTTCTATAATTATTGAGGAATCATTTACATACCATAAATTTCATCATAATTTTACAGTTTAGTGATTAACAAATTCTCAAAGTTGAGCAACCATGATCATGGTGAGTTTTAGACATTTATATCTTCTCAAAAGATCTCTTATGCCCTTTACAGTTCCCTTTCATTTCTACTTCCATTAATAGATGACCATGAAGTTATTTTCTGATTCTATAGATTTGCCTGTCCTGGAGATCCAATACAAATTGAATAATACAGTGGTCAGTCCTTTGGCCTGAGTTTTTTCTCCTAGGGCAATGTTTTTGGAATTAATTAATGCTGTAGCATGTTTCATTATTTTTTATTGCCAAATAGTATGCCTTTGTAAGATATACTGTGGGTTTTTTTTTTTAAATTAGTTAATGAACATTTGCTTGCTGTCACCTAACGGGTACAATGTAAGTAAGGATAGGCACACCTCCTAGGTGAGGGGAACAGCTACAACTTGGGATCTATCTAACAAACTCAAACAATGTACCTAATCATTTGTACCCTCAGATTAATCTGAAATTAAAAATTTAAAAATGAAAACAAGAATTCTACAAGTTAGGAACCCCCAATAAGTAGACCAAGAGACCAAAAGATCTCAACACATGATCTCGGTTTATTCGTATAAAATACCTGATGCTTCATCTTGTGTCCCTTAATTTCTTCCTATGTTTTATCACGTTTTCTGGAAGGGCATGGACTGGTACAGATAATCAGTCCAGGAAGAACTTAGAGAAATCACTTTCAAAAATTTTATCCTCTTTTTCTCTCAACACATAGACATGGAGAGGGTTCAGTGATTCAAGGATGCACAAATTAGCTCCTAATTGCAAGGGTTAAAAGCCCCCTTCCACAAGCAATGAAGAGTTATTAAGGTTTCATAAGGAGAAGAATATGATAAAAGAATAGTGCAATTATTCTTCTTTATAAAATATAGACCCCCAGAGGGACTATATTCTCTATGTATGGTATTTGTGTATGTAGATATAGATGTTTGCATTTTTATATACATATAGGGATTATACACATGTTTAAAAGGAAGATTACAGATGAATATGTTGCATTGAGTTTCATCCCTCCAAGGCTAGGGAAACAATTCCTTCAAAGTAAATTGGAAAGTGGTATTGCCTTTCAAATGAGAAAGTATTAAGTTAATTATAATGTCAGGACACCACAAAATTTGGGGAGATTGTAGAGGAGGAGAGAGAATGTCTTAAAACCCATAATCTGTCTTAAAACAACTATTCTATTCCTTAGTCTTAGCTGGTAGCTGGCAACTGAACTGAAGGTGTGTGAATGTACACACCCACATACACACTTACACACACATATAAATCCACCCAATCACATAATCTTACTCAGATAATTGCACATTGGCCTGGTGATTTGCAGACTCCTAATAAAAGGTAGCTACACATTTTCTGAATACTGATGGAAGCACAGAATTAGACAGTTGACCCAGCCCACATAAGAGAGTAAGTAAACTTTGCCTAAAAGGATATAAAATTTCAGAAGAATAAACAGTGTACACCTACACACAAAGATAAAGGGAAATCAAGCCAAGAGCTCATTATTTTTCAGCCCTGTGATTTAAAAAGAAAATTCTAAAATTCTCAGTATAGTACCCCCCATGGATTTCCCTATTGGAATAAAACAAATGGTAATAGCCTGCATTATTTTTGTCCTTGGAAGATGGAAGTGAGGAAAATCTTAATGAGTCTTAATTGTGGGTGATGATGGTGAGAGGTGAGCAGCAGAGACCTTGTGTGTGAAGTCACTCCTCAGGCTAAAAACAACCCATGTGTGAGAGCTAAAATCGAACGGACTATTTTTGTTTATTCCTGACAGTTAATTAGAAAAGAAGGTACATCTTGTTTTAAAGGTACATCACCAAAATTTTCTAGTTAGTGTGGTGGGAGGGGAAACTTTACTAGATAAAGTGAATAGAGATTCCTCTGTGTCTTTCTCTTTCAAATTCCAGAAGAAGGGGTCAAAATCTTTAGATGTTCCTTTGAAATGTCAAAACTCCACCTTAATAATCCTGGCCCTGTGCAGGCAGCTCTGCATACCAAAGGAGCCAGAAAGCTGACAGTCAGATTTGCTTCTCTCTGACTGAATGAGCTCACAAGGGCAGCAAAGCCTCTTTGTTGGGGGTAGAGGATGGAATTTAAAACATCTTTATGGATTTAAACTAACTGGAGAGGGACAGTCCTGTGAATTAGTGATTAATGTGAATTATTGAACAATCTTTTGAAAATTTCATTGCAGGATGTCTATACACACTGAAGGTTAGATGGGCACTAAAAGACATGCTCTTTTACTAAGCTGGTTCATGGACTTCCTGGGGATATATTTTTAAAGAATGTATTTTATTACATTAAGGTAAATATTAGAGCATGAGCTCACCTAGCAAATGACTGTCCTTTGGAGACCTAGTTCATAAATGAATAGATGGTAGTTATTGCCTGGCAATGTATCAATTGCCCATTTGTTGATCAAAGCAAGTCCATGAACTTGAGTAGCTGGAGCTATCCAAATCATGTACTGTACCATGTTAGGGGATAAATTGTGCCCTCCTCCCAAATGGTATGTTGCAGTCTTAACCCCTTAGCATCTCAGGATGTGACTATATTAAAGTGTTTATAGCCTATCTCTGCCTTAAAGAGCAAATAAGGTTAATTGAAGTTATTAGGTTGGCCCTAATCCAATATGACTGATACCTCGATAAGAAGAGGAAATTAAGACACAGACACATACAGAGCAAAGACGCTGTCTACAGCGAGCAAATGCCTGTCTACAAGCCAAGGAGAGAGGCAACAGAGGAACAAACCGACACCTCGCTCTCAGACTTCTTCCCTATTCTATTATTATGAGAAAATAATGTTCTGTGGTATAAGCCACCCAGTCTGTAATACTTTCTTATGGTAGCCTGTATGTTTTAATCACCTAAAATTTGTGTGTTACTAACTTAACTCCCACTGTGACTGTACTTGGACATGGGGCTTCTAAAGAAGTAAACAAGATTAAATAAGGTCATAAAGCTGGAGTCCCAGTCCAATAAAATTAGTGTATTTTTTTTTTTTAAAGAAACTAGAAAGCTCATTGTCCTCTGTGTGTATAAAGAAGAGGCCATGTGAGGACACAGCAAGGTGGTGGCCAACTGCAACCCAAAAGAAGAGGCCCCAGAATGAAATACACGTTGCCAGCATCCTGCTCTTGACTTTTTGGGTTTCCAAATCTATAAGAAAATAATTCCTGTTGCTTAAGGTACCCAGTCTGTGGTAATATATTATGCCAATCTGAGCAAACTAACACACAGCCCTAGAAGACTGATTCATATCATATACATGAAAGTTACTTTTCTGTCCTACACTTAGGTCTAGCCCTCTTGTAAAGATCAGAAACTGGAAATTATATAAATATATTGATGAGATTTCATAGTAATGGGAATTGAAAGAGATAATTAATCACTGACTACCTTTTTGGAGCAGTCATCCGTTTTCTATGACATTGGATTTCAAAACATTTTGATATAACGTCCTTACCCTCAAGGCTTTTAAATTAGAGTTGAAATTTACTAATATGTATTTTTAATTTTGTGCCATATTTATAATTGTTATTATTAAAATTAATCCATATTACAATACATTTACATTTTCATGGACTTTTCAAAGCACTTGTTTAAGTTAGTCATCTCATTTACATCTCTCATAAGCCTAGGACAAGATGCAAAACACAGCATCTGCATTTTGCCCATGCACTATGGTCTGAAAGCAACCCAATGTGATTGTATTAAGACATGAAATCTTTACAATTAGTCTATGAAGATGGGATTAAGGACCTTATATAGAAGAGGCCTCAAGCAGAATTCAGCTAGTTTGCCCTCTGGCCCTTCTGTTTTCTGGCCCCATATGAGGGCACAGCAAGAAGGCCTTCATCAGACACCACATGCCAGTACCTGGACCTTGGACTTCCCAGCCTCCAGAACTAATATAAAATAAGCTTGATAATTTCTAATAAATCTATTCTTTATGAATTACTTAGCTTCAGGTATCTTATTATGGCAGCAAAAATGGACTAAGACACCAGAGGAAACTGAACTGGGGGGGGGGGGCATTTAGTAATTTTTCTAAGTACTTACTAATAGAAAGGATGCATGTACACCCACTAGCAATGCTAGTTATACTGAAGACACATGAAGGACTTGGCAGAGCTGGCAAGGACATTAGCTATGCTCATAAAGTTTAGAATCTTTTCAGGATAATCTTGCTTAGTTACTGCTTATGTAAATATAGCATTAAAAAAAAGTTACCTAAAACAACATAATCATAAAAGTGACTATTAAATCAAGGATTAAAATCCAGCTCTTTGAATCCAAGCCCAATAAGAAACTCAACAATCCAGCCCAAACCCTTTCTGCTCTCTCCACTAATATTTTCAACTTGATTCTGAGCATGGTAGAATCTTCCTTCCTACCCTACTTTCCCCCACCCCGCCCCCAAAGAAGAACCAATGGATAGGCAGAAGATGCTTATTTCAGGTTCATCCATTGAAAAAAATGCTTCCTGGGAGGTCAGAATAAGGCGGCTGGAATAAGTGACTTACTCCAGCTGGACACTTCCTATTTGTTCTATGGCAATGTGATGGGGTGGGGGGAGGTGGTGGTGGATATGCTTAATGTTTTTCCACCTAAACTTTCTGAATTTCACAGAATTTATACTTATAATAACCCACAGTAATAGCCACAGTAGAAGGGCACAATCCATGTTCTCAAAGGCATCACTATATAGTTTGGGGACAAGATTAATACACTGTCAGACATAATTTGTAGTCCAAGCCACATTCAACACATGCCTAAAGAAAGGTGTCAATACTCATTGGACTTAAGCCTTCAGCCTATAATGGACTAATGACAGCATACCGAGTGAGAAGGAAAGAGGAGAGCAGGTAATTATTCTTAGGTAGGCATGTTAGCACCAGAGATTTGTAACTGTCCTATGGGTCAGAGGTTTTGCAACTAATTCCCAAATTTAACCATAAATAAAAATGAATTGGTGGGGATGGGGAAAGTGATAATGAAATATGAATACCAGAATTTCATAAAAACATGGAGTCAGATATTATCCAAGTGGTACCCTGTATGAAGAAAATTCTTTAAGAAAAAAGAAAGCTAAATAATTAGTTTTTTGGAATAAACGTTTCAAAATAAGAACAAAAGCCCCAAGGTGAGAATGAGTACTGAGCAATGTATAATAAATCCAAATGGATATTGATAACAAGCAATTGTAACTTAAGTTTTAAGTAAGGATTACTGAAGGAACTCAAGAATGGTGTGAAACTAAAAATTCTAAAACAGACAGCAGAACTGCAAGAAAAGTGTGAAATAGCAAAACGCAGGAGTGGTTAATAAATGCACAAAAATGTGGAAATAGAGGTTCCAGCTAATGCAACTGACTTGTTACAAAGAGCTCCAAAATTCTTTGCTTTTGTTAAGACTACCAGGTAATTCTGATGTGACTAATGGCAGGGAGACTGCAGGAAAACACTGATTCTAAATCAGTGTACCTGACTGTATGGAAGCCAGAAGCAAGTTTGTCAAAACTCTGGCTCCTACTGCCCACATTTTCTAGAACTGCTGTAGCTAATTGGATGCAAACACACTTCTTGTGGCTTAATTCCATTTCCACTGGGTGTGACTTCATGTAACACAATGAAAAAGAATTCTGAGAGGTTTATTCCAAAGATGCTCTGTCTTGTACTTGGGCTATGAATTTCTTACGGAAAATACAAATTGTATTAGATGGATAAAAATACCACTCAAAGCTTCAAATGTAAATGAATTTATAAGGTATGATAAGTTATATTTAGGAGTGATATTTAGAGGAAATGCAGAGCTCTGTTCAGGAAATAATCAGAAGCCCACCATCTGGACAATTTGACATAAATATCTAGATGGGAGGCAGGAGGCATGTTTTTACTTCTCCAACTCCCCCCGCCTCTTTTTATAGTGCTTTGTTCACCCTGGACACATAATAAATGCACATATTTTTTTGAAAAGGTAGTGAATCCATGAAAACAAAGTTCCACAGGTGCACCCAGGGAAAAACAAGATGAAATAAAATCAGACGTGAAATAATTTATTGCTAGTATAGGCTGGTAACCATTGACTGAGAGGTCAAACCTTAAATTTGAATGTCTAGAATAAATGAATCCAAACAGATTTTTCGGAAGCCCTGCTGAAAACAAAATAGGAAGGAAACAGTGATGAGGGGAACAGAGGGCAGAAGGAATAAAAAGTGGAGGTGAAGCTTTATGATAATTTTGTATGCCTATAGTCATCAAATTTTAGGTTTGGCAGGAACCCCGAGGGTCCTTCCTGCCAATCACATATCCAATGCTTGAAAACCCTACGTTTGTTACTTTCTTCCTGGGAGATGACTCAGTATCTCTGAAGACCCCACTTTCCCTCCTTGGCCTGCTGTGATTGTGAAATGCTTCCATCTATAGAGCTTTATTCTTTCTCTCTGTCACTTTGTCTCTTAGCATCTATTTTTCACATGGCCCAGTTTTCTACATGTCAGACTTTATGTATTTGTAAAGTACTGTAACTCTCATTCTCTCTCTCTCTCTCCCCTTCATACAATCCTCTGCTTTTTTCTGGAAAAAAAAGATTTCTACTTTTCTCATATATTCTTCAAATGATACGGTTCTTAACCTTTGTTCAGTTTGTCTACTACTTCTTAGACTGTAAAGCATGTATTATGAATAGCATAATTGTTTGATGATTTTAGAATGAGGATAGACTAATCTTACACTCATTCATAATGTTGTACTTGGGTGATTGCTCCCCAGCCCCAGCTCAGACCTTTTGGTAGCCTCTTTGGTGGCAATTAAACTGTACTGTCAAAATAAACCTATATTTTTGCAGTTAGTATCTAAAGTTCTCATACAATAATACTTTGTATCTCAGTCCAAACCATAAATTCAATTATCCAGTAGGGAGACTTACACCAGACTACTAAAAACTTCCTCAATGTTTTCATTAATCCATTTACCAATGGTCATTTTACAATCCATCACTCATTCCAGTAATTAGCTATGTAACCACTCCATTTTTTTCCTTATTATTTGCAGCAGAGACCTTGCCAAGTGCCCTCCTAAAACACAGATGTGTTGTAACTTTCTGAGTTACCACACATAACAGAATAATAACAGAGCAGAATTATGCTTTTCTTCCCCCTTGGTGAACACATATTAGGTCCTTGGGCCATGAATTTGTCTAATGCTTTGTACTCTCAAACTATTTCTTTAATATTCCTTTATGCAAATTTTATGATATAGTGTTCATAAGTAGTTGTAAAAATTACCCTCTCTTCCATTTACAAAACAGTCTACCATGTGGGCATTTCAATCCTCCCTTACATCTTTCATTCTCCAAAGTCCTTCAAAGAACACAGAACACCACATTTCCAACTTTACTCGGGACCCTCAAATATAATTACTCTTAATCTCCAATCTTGGATTTATGTAGGGCAGCAAGATGTTGTGTAAATTTTTTCAGCAATTATGTAGACCGCATTAATGTTTCATCAACCCTTCAGTGTCACAAGAAAATTCTCTTTAGCAGAAAAAGCAAAATCAAAAAGAACTTGGAAAATTCTGCTTTGTCTTCAGGCTTCTTTCTTTCTCTCTCTCCCTCTCTTTCTCTCCCTCTCAGACACACACACACACAAAAACACTATTTCAAATTGCATCCAAATTTTATGGACACCCTGTATGTGTAATATATGTACATACATATACATGTTATATATTATATATTATATATATTATACATGTTACATATTGTACATATACATACACACACTATATATTGTATATATACATATACATGTTATATATTATATATGTTATACAATATATATTATATATAATACGTTATATATTATACATTGTACATTGTATATATATTATACATAGTGTATATAAAATATATATATAGCTGTGTATATCCATAAAAATAGATTCTGAAATACCATTATACTTAAACTTGTTCCCAAAAGATTTATGTGAAGTTTACTGGTGAAATAACCACAGAATTATAATCCTGACCAGACCTATTGTGAGATGAATTCAGAGAATCATCTAATTCATCACCAAACCCCCTCAGTTGCTCACTGGAACTCCAGAAATTTTCGTTGGTTCATAAAGAGTGCCCTCAAACTTCCAAACGGTTTGAGGGAGTACCCTTTTTCTAGTGCTTATTTATTATAGGCCATTTGGGGGAAAATTAGGAAGAGATTAAAGTAAAACACCTATGAATATATTTTCAAAAGAATTTACTCTCATTTTAATTCAAGAAACTCTGAATCTGTGAACTGACAAGAGCCGTAGAATTGGAGAAGGGGCCATTAGTAAATTAAGGATTCTGATCACCATGTATCAGAATCCAGTATTCGCTGGAACTTCATCAGTTAGCCATTGCCAAAAGACCAACCCCCTCTTTTGACCACAGACCTTTTTACCACTTCTTATTTGCCGTCCAGGATTCCCTCAGATCCACTGAAGTTACTGGGCTTACATCGATGGGTCTATCTCTTACATTCATCCCCAATCTACAATAGGTGACCAGTTCAGTCTTTCACTGATGCTGAGCCTTCCTCATCAAATGTTTCTCAATGTCATCAGGAAAGTAATCAATTGGATGGTCACACATTACAAATTTTGTCTATCACAGTCTTCAGATTTCTCCCTCTATATTAAACCAAGAAATACACGTGACTGTATCAATTTAATTAAGCTGAGACCACCACATTTTAAATCAACTCACTGCGAAAAGAAAATGGGGTCCCTTGCAGCTGTTTGATGTCCCAGACTCCTCTGAGTCTCTGATAAGTGCATGCTTATCAGCAAGTCCCTTCTGATCTTATTCTTCCTTCTTTGGTCCAGCACCCTTAGTGTCTTTTTCCAAACCTTTTTAAATCTTACTAGTGGTGAAAACTTGCATTTATTTTTGTACTAAGATGACTTCTCCTAAATTTGATTTTGTAATCAGCAGCCTAGCCCAGGCTGGGATTTGTTTCTAGTTATGTATCTAAGTCAGGGGAAGGATGGTGAGGGACTTAAAGGGAACTTGCAATCCCTGCAAAGTAGCCAAATGATGCAAGGTGGTTTCTTCAGAAAGGACAGGAGGGGCTGATTCTGGTTCTGCTGGCATTGGACCTCAGTGGGATTTGGGTTTGTTCCTTAAGATTATATAAACCCATTCAAACAGCCCTCCTCCAATATTAAGATTTATAATTTTATCCAATCACTGTCTTAACTTTCACATAGGGAATGAAAAAGAATAGGAATTCAAATTCTATTGTCATTCAGCCACCCAAAATATTCTTTATATATTTTTGACACATCAACCAAAATATCAGGCAATACTTAAAGAGAAAGGAGTTTTTATTTTGTTTTATTTTAGAACAGAAATAGAAACTCTTGTTTGTATGCTTGTTTTAACCATTCTAGGTTGTTTTTAATAAAAATTTTAACATAAGTTTGTGGATTTTTCCATCAAAGCCTGCTGAGATTATAATTGGTATTGTATTAAATCAATTGTGGAAGAATTGACATATTAGTCTTTTTGAATCTGTCAAACTATAAACACAGTTATCTTTATGTTTATTTTCTTAGTTTTATCATCAATGTTTTATAGTTTTCATTATAAAATATTGTACATATTTTGCTGAATTCATCCTGAACTAGATCATGTTTTATGCTGTTATAAATATTCCTTTCTAAATTTTCTACTTGCCATTGTTTACTGAGAGTACTGGCTCGGTGCCTGTGGCTCAAGTGGCCAGCCACATACACCTAAGGTGGCGGGTTCGAATCCAGCCCGGCCCATCAAACAACAATGACGGCTGCAACCAAAAAATAGCCAGGCATTGTGGTGGGTGCCTGTGGTCCCAGCTACTTGGGAGGCAGAGGCAGGAGACTCGCTTGAGCCCAGGAGTTGGAGGTTGCTGTGAGCTGTGATGCCACAGCACTCTACCCAGGGTGACAGCTTGAGGCTCTGTCTCAAAAAAAAAAAAA
>CAUYQV010165647.1:0-14394 GCA_963574575.1 Galagoides demidoff | reverse complement strand
GGAGAGGAGAGGAGAGGAGAGGAGGGGAGGGGAGAGGAGAGGGGAGAGTAGAGGGGAGGAGAGGAGAGGAGGGGAGGGGAGAGGTGAAGGGAGGAGAGGAGAGGAGAGGAGAGGAGAGGAGGGGAGAGGGGAGGGGAGGGGAGGAGAGGAGAGGAGGGGAGAGGTGAAGGGAGGAGAGGAGAGGAGAGGAGAGGAGAGGAGCAGAGAGGAGCGGAGAGGAGGGAGGGGAGAGTAGAGGAGAGAGGAGGAGAGGAGAGGAGAATGGAGGGCAGGAAACCTGATCCTGATCCCTTAATATTCTCTCTCTCACTAAGGGTGAAAACTCAGTCACCCATTCCCTCTTCCAGTGCCAAGACTGTAGATCAGCCCATTGGTGAGTAATCCAGTCAAGGGCCATCTGTTTGTTTATTTATTTATACAACAAATAACTCCTTTGCACCTTGTTAAGAGCCCATCCCCACACTGAGCCCTGGGAGCACTGTGGTGAATAAGACCCTGTCCCCACCCTCCAGTCCCCTGTCTGCCTCATCTTGTACCTGAGAGGACACACGTCACCTTTACCTGACAGAAGGGGCTGGCCCGTTGTCAGGGAACCTGCCATCTCCAGGAATGACTAAATACCAGGTGGTTAAGTTCCCCAGCTGGCTTCCTTCCCACCTGGTGGTATAACTTACTTAGAGTGAAAGGAGCAGGTGTCAAGGACAGGAGCCTCTCTGTTTGGGGTGGGACACAAAGCACTTTTCCATCACCCGGGAAACAGGCCCTGTGGCCTCTCCCAGGAAACCCCCTCTCCCCGGAAGCACCCCCTGGTCTGATTTCTCAACCAGAGCTAGTTCTCGATCGCCTGTTCTAGAACTTGACATATGTGAGATTGCAGAGACGAAGCCTTCCGTGTCTGGTATCTTTTGCACAGTGTGATTTTTTGAGTTTCACTCATGTTGTTGGGTCGATCTGTTTACTTTTATTGCTAAGTTGTATTTCACTGTCCAAATGACCATAGATTTTTACCCATTCTCCTGTTGATGAACATTTTGATTAAATATGCTACGAATATTTCTATAAAAGAAATATTTTTGTGAATATATATCTCCATTTCTCTTAGATGAATACCAGGAAATAAAATTACCAGGTCATAGGCTAGATGCACATTAACTGGACCATTTTCCAGAGCAGATGTACCCCTTACACTCCCACCTATGATGTTCTGGTCACTAGACGCATCCTCGCCAATATTTTGATCTTGTCTCTCTCATCTTTTCTGCTCTAGATACTCTAGAAACTCACCTCAGGAATCTGCATTATCTAATGTTAATGCTAGGGTGAAAAGGATGCTGCGGGGAGCCCTGGTACCCCCAGAAGTACAGTTAAAAGTATAGGTATTTTCGTGAGTGTGCATTTTTCCAGGAGAAGGAAACACAACTTTCAAAAATTAAAGAAGTACAACCCCAACCCTAACCCAACATTTGCAAAAATAATTCTTAAGAAGCATGGGGGGGTTCACCAGATTCTAAGATGGAACCAGATTCAATTGTGAAACTCCCCATCCAGGGTGAGAGGAGTGGTGGGAAGGGTAGTTACAGTATCCTATCCTCTTCGGGGCCTGTTTGAGACTTGCTCCATTAACATGAAGGCTGACAATAGCCTTCTCCCAGAGGAAGAGCCCCTTCCCAGCCACGCCCATGGGCCTTCCTCCTAATATCCCGCTGCTTACGAGGATGAACTGTGACAAAACCATCTTTTCACCTTAAAGGCCTCCGGCCCCTGATCAGCATCCCCACACAGCTTCAGTATCACTCCAGGATAACCAATGACTTGGAAATCCACAGATCTACCTTTATCAGCAAGGGCTCCAAATATCCCCTCCAAATGGACCTGCTAAGTCCTTTCTGCCCGGTGTGAAATCACCTCTTTCTGCTGTTCCATAAAGAGCCACTAGCCACATGGCCACAAGGCACTTGAAATGTGTCTGGTCTGAAATCAGATGTGCTGACAGCAGGAAATACGTACCAGATGTTAAACTTAGAATGAAGCAGAGAGGATGTAAAAGATCTCGTTAATGATTTTTATATCAATTGGATGTCAAAAATGATAATATTTTGGACAACTGCGTTAAACAGAATATATTATTAAAATTAATTTCATCTGTTTCTTTTTTTGTAATATAACTACTAGAAAATTTTAAATTGCATATATGCCGGGCATTATAATTTTATTGTATCCTCCCATCCAGCTTATTCTCCTCTGTATGAATGTACTCTCTCTAAACTTAGGCCAGCTCTGCATAGCCACCACCCCAACCTGGTAAGTCAGTTCCCCTGGGTTCCCCACCTCAGCAGAACCTCCCATGGCCTTTACTACCCGGTCCCCCAGGGCTAACACCAGTCCCTGTATCTAGCCAAATGTACAAGCCTGAGCAGGTGGCTGCCTGACCTTAGTCCCAGCTCAACCAGGAGCCCCAGAAGGAGCTGACAGCCTTGTGCTGAGCTGATGACGAAGTGGCCACCGTGCAGAGACACAGCATCCGGCACTGAAGCTAATCCTTCAAGCGCAAGGGACCCAGGTGGGGGACCAAACCCCCTGGTTTGCCTGGGACTGAAGGAGTTCTTGACAAGTGGGACTTTTAGTATTTAAAACGAGACAGGCCAGTGCAAACCAAAATGAGCTATTCATCCCGGACTCAAGTATGAAGGCAAGACCTGATTCTCCAGGGCTCCTAGGACGGGCCGACTCCCCTACCTCAAAACGAACAAACAGATAAGACTTGAGATATTTAGGGAATGTAGGGGCCAGATATAAAAATTTTAAGCACTGCAAACCTCACTTGCCACTGCCTTCCCTGAACCAGATGAAAACCAAAATGCTGGAGCCACACCCACGGGGCTGCAGGAGAAAGAATGGAGGAAGCCCTTGGGCTGTGATTGGGGATCAAACCCCATCCCTCCTCCTCCTCGGGGAGCTGTGCGTGACTGATCAGCTGGCCTCCCTCGCTGCCTGGGGGTGAGGTCAGGGTGGGGAGACTGTCTGACTCACTGCCTGTCTGCTCGCCCCAGACAGGGGACCTGCCCACCCCCTTGTCCTTTTGCTGCCTTGTCAGCCACAAGCTGTGCCCCTAAAAGGGCAGATGAGTTGGGGATGGGGGAGCTTTCTGAGCTGAGGCCCACGGAGGTGCTCTCTGTCCCAGGTTCTGTGGGCAGGTCGGACATCACTGGCCTGCGAGCTTTAATCCCTCATTGTCCCCTTCATCACATACCAGAGTCTTTCACACTAAGTCCCCAGGGAGGAGAGTGGATCGGGACAGACACTCACATGCCTGTTTGCTTCCCTGTGTGTTTGCAGTGTTGATATCCAGGTGAAATGATCACGTAAAATTTCATTTATCCCCTAAATATTCACTGACCTCGAACGTGCCAGGCACTGAGGAAGGTGCTGGAGATACAACAATGGACAAGGTTCCTGCCCTCCCGATACTCACGGTCTAGTGGACTAAACCAGTAACAAAAGAGTCGTTACAAAGGAAAATGTGGTAATAAGAGTTAAGGAAGAAGACTTGGGTTCTAAGGAACACATATCCAGGATCTAGGCCAATCTGGGAAGTCATGGAGGACTTCCCTGAGGAAGCAGCATTGACGTGGAGCCCCAGAATGAGGAGGAATTAACTTACATTTAACTCTGTGCCCTGGATCCTCAAAGAGGGGGTGTCTGATCCTCAGTCCAATTGTCTGAGTAGCCAGAGAGCAAGGCCTCTGGAGTGATCCCCACGCTATCTATCACCTTTTGGTTGACACCCAGGCATCAGAGCAGAGAGTAGGCTGTCCCCAATCAGGACTAATTCTAGGACCTGGGATGGGTCTCTTTGTAGGAAGAATCCAGGGTGGGTGAGAAGGGGGCAGCCTCAGGAAGGAGCACAGAGCTCAGAGTGAGACTTGGGGCTGTAGAGCCCGAACAACCCAAATGCACATTTCAGGACCACTCACCACGTCCACATCACATTTCTGCCTTTTGGTTTCCTCCTCTGTAAAATACACCTATTTCCTAAAGCAGCTGTGAGAATTTTAAAAGGCCATCCATAAGGAAAGCTAAGGGTCGTGTCTGGCACGTAGCAAGTATCCCATAAAAAGAGAGATCTGTCTGCTACAGCAAGGTGCGGTGGGAACAGACTACCTGCTATCATTTATCTTACAGGAACAATTATTTAAAAGAAACTGCAAAACTGGCAAAATGCCACATATGTCTCAAGGAAGAAATATTGGAGTCGAGCCTGGAAGGGCGGCTATTTGACTTGCAGAGAAAGAGTATGAGGAAAGGCATGAAGACCAGAATGGGTGGGGCTCGAGCAGAAGCCGCCGGGAGCCCTGGAGGGGACAGGAGATGACAGAGCAGTGGGCAAAGAGCTGCGCCAGCTGGTGGGGGAGGACGCAGAAAGCGGTGCTGAGGAGTTCCAGCTTCACCTAAAGGCAATAGCCAAGCTGTGGAAGGTTCTGGAGCCTGTGATTTGCTGGAGCTTGTGTAGGGAGAAAGGAGGTTGTCTAGGAAGAGAAGCAGGAGGCCTGAGACCAACGAGGAGGCTGATGGAAGTGTCTGGGGCCACCCCAAACATCTATCACAGAGCACCCAGGGTGGATTTTTGGCCCTATGCCTTGACACACACTATTCCTCTGCCTGGAATTCCAGCAAACTTGAATCACATCATTCATTCATTCAACTAATGTTAATGAAGTGCTTCCTCTGTCTGGAGCCTATAATCCCCTCACTCATGAAATTGATGGTCTAGGGTAGGGGTCAGCAAATTTTTCTGTAAAGGACTACAGGGTAAATATTTTAGGCTTTTCAGGTCATAGGGTCTCTGTCACATTTCTGCCATTGCTGAGCAAAATCGCCCATAGACACTATGGAAATGAATGAACCTGACTGTGTTTCAATAAAACTTTATTTATAAAAATAAGTGATGGACTAGATGTGGCTCAAGGGCTGGTCAACTCAGATTAAAACAATGTGAATTGCTTCCTGGCTTTTTGGCTAAGATCAAGTATAAAACCCAAGGTGAGGCTCAGTGCCCATAACTCAGCGAGTAGGGCGCCAGCCACATATGCCAAGGCTGATGGGTTTGAGCCTGGCCTGGGCCTGCTAAACAACGATGACAACTACAACCAAAAAATAGCTGGGCATTGTGGCAGGGGCCTGTAGTCGCAGTTACATGGGAGGCTGAGGCAAGAGAATTGCTTAAGTTCAAGAGTTTGAGGTTACTGTGAGCTGTGATGCCACAGTACTCTACTGAGGGTGACATAGTGAGACTCTGTCTCAAAAAAAAAAAAAAAAACCAATGTGAGTCATGAACACAAACCATCACATATTTAAATTACATATACAATTTAAAATGTTCCAGGAGCCACATTTTAAAAAGGTAAATGAAATGGGTGGGATTAATTTTAATAACATTTTATTTTATGCAATATGTCCAAATTGCTATCATTTCCCTATGTAATCATGTAAAAAATTATTAATGAACTACATTCTGCTCTTTTTGTATACTAAGCCTTTGAAATCTGGTGTTTATTTTGCACCTAGGGCACGTCTCAGTTCTGATTAGCCACAGTTGTAGCACTCAATGGCTATATGTGGCTGGGGCCACCACACTGGAAAGCACAGGCCTATTGGAACAGTGAGGGTCCTACCTAGGAAACGCCAAGGGGAGAGGACATGGGCAGTCTGCCACCGGCTGAGGACATGAATTAATTAGGATCTAAATCCAGCTCTACCACTTGCTTGCTGAGTAATTTTGAACATGGTTCTTAGCCAGTCTGGGTCTCTTTTAGGCCCAAAGTTATTGTATGAGGAATTAGTTTCACCACCACCCCCAGGTTCCTACCAGCAATGTGAAGATTCTAGGTTCAGGGTTTGGTGGAGGGCAGGACACTAACTAGGACTATCTTTGCTAAAAAGCACCTTGGATGATACAATCACCTTGTAGAGGATGGGGTGAGGCTTTCTGTGGCAACCCACGACCCATGCTTCCAGGGTCTGTGAGGATGATTTTCTGCTCCTGAGGGGTTATGCATGGCAATACAATTTGGGGAGGGACAGGAGAACCACCCTCCCATGCCCTGTGAGAACTGCGCCCACACATTTGCACACACGTGCAAGTAGGCACACACACATGCATGTACGGGGGGGCATGTCCGTGCAAACACAGGGACACACAGGTACTAGTGTGCATACAGGGGCACACACAGGGACACACAGGGGCATACACACAGGACCACACAGGCACTAGTGTGCATACAGGGGCACATACGCACACACAGGGGCACACAGTCACTAGTGTGCATACAGGGACAAACACGCACACATAGGGGTACACACATGCACACACAGGGGCACACAGGCACTAGGGTGCATACAGGGGCACACACATGCACACACAGGTACTAGTGTGCATACAGGGGCACACAGGCACTAGTGTGCATACAGGGGCACACATGCATTCATGCATGCACAGGAACACACAGGCTCTAGTGTGCATATAGGGGCACACACACAGGGGCACTCACATGCACATGCACAAACCACACAGACACTACTGTGCATATAGGGGCACACAGGAACACACAGAGGCATACACGTGCACACTCAGGAACATACAGGTACTGGTGTGCATATAGGGGCACACAGGCACACACAGGAGCACAAAGGCACTAATGTGCATATAGGGACACACAGGCACACACAGGAGCACACCCATGTACACACAGGAGCACACAGGCACTAATGTGCATATATGGACACACAGGCACACACAGGAGCACGCCCATGCACACACACAAACCATACAGGCACACACATGTACAGAAATGACAGCCATGATCTCTAGCCCATTAGAGAGCAAGACGTGGGAACAGAAATAGACTCCACCTGAGTCAGAAGATGATTCAGAATGTTCTGGGGAGGTTCTGAAGGGAGCAACAGGAGGGGTTGGTGGTGAGGAAGAGAGCCAGGCCCCCAGGGGAGAGGGAGGGAGAGTGGGCAGGTTTCCCAGGAGTGGGGCCAGGGAAGGATGTCCTAGAGGGAGTGGGGTCCACTGCCTTGCCAGCACATATCCTGAAGGACAGCCTGCTCTCAGGGGTGCACATTTGGGATATTGGGAGAAGGAAGTGGTCTTTCCAGGGACCACGTGGAGATAGTGTGTATGGAACGAGCTCTGTGCCCTACATCAGCTGCCCTCAGGGAAGGCTTAGTCTCAGACTCTCAGTGTGGTAGAAGTATTTCTTAAAGCCTAACCTGCTGAGCAAGTGGGAGGAGGTTGATAACCCCTGCTGAACTGGGGAAACTGAGGAAGAGGCCATGTTGTGTGTCCAATTAGACCCAGGCTGGGACAGAAAAGGTTAGCTCCCCACAGCAGCCTAATTCAGGCACCTGTCCAGCACTGGAGACCAGCTATGCCACCACTCTCACCTCTGGAGAGAGCTCGCCAGAGTATTAGACCCAGATGGCAGAATCAGGTGGGAGGACAGGATGGGGACACCCCTTGGAGGAGAGGGGACCTGCCTAGGGAGCTCAGCATCTGGAGCCAGGACAACCTGGAGGTCTGAGGATAGAGGGTCCTGACAGATGTACTGAGGCCTTTGAAGTGGTCCCATGGTGCTGGGCTTGATGACTCAGGCCTTGCAGCACGGACTAGGCTGTCCCTAGTCAGAGCTGATTCTAGGACATGATGTGATGTCCCTTGCCCTTCCCACTGCACAAAACTATATGTATATGGCCACATGGTCAACTCCATCTCACCCTCAAGTCTCCTCAAAAGGAGACCTCCCCTGAGGAACTCCCTGAAGTCAAATCCCTCTCGAGGATATTTGGGGGGACCTCATTTAATGTGCATGATGCAATGGCACATTTCAAAACGATTAAGAAATGAGTATAATTGTGATGAATGTGTTACTTAGTTCAATGTAAGCATTTCACATTGTATATCAAAGCAGTGCCCTGAACCCTATAAATGTATCAATGTACAAAGTTACGATTTAAGAAAAAATAATAATAATAATAAAATCCTCTCTATTCTCTCCTGTCCCAAAAGTGTGATGACAAATGTCAACAACCAATTCTTAATAAAAAAAAAAAAATCTGACTTCTTGTGTTGACCAGTTTTCATGGTGTAAATATTCCCATCCTGGTCAATATCAAGTTAAAAACATGAGGTCCCTAAATGAGCACTTGGAAAAGGAACACAGCAACTTGCCAATTATTATTTCCATCATGCAGCTGCAATAGAACTAAATAACTTCAAGAGCATAGGCAATAGTAAAATAATTAAGAAGTGATGCATTCCATTTCTGATTTTGATTTTAATATAATGTATTTAACTGTAAATTGATGTTAATTTCTTATAATGACCACATTTAACAATCAGCTCCCAAAACTCCTAAAAACTTCACCAGCGGCTCTCATGAGCTGGTATGAGTCAACTCGAATTCCTATCACCTTTTTCTATCACCTCTGTGCTCTTTTTATAATGTAGAATTATTTTTCCTCCCTGCTATACCCAGCTTGTCCTAGTCCTCCAGAGTGAGTCTTCCTTGAGGGTAGAAGCTGTAACTCATCTCTTTGCAGTTGTGTCTTTAGAGCCCAGCACATGCCTAGCCCACGATCGGAATTCAGTACATGCTTGTTGAATGAAGGTGTGAACGCACCAGTGCACAGGAGCATGGATGAATGGATGAGCAGGTAAATGAGGTTGACGGATGTCATAGGGCTGGGCATCTGCTGTACATTGAGGACAGCGTGACCCACACTGAATCCCAAAAGGCCTGTTGGGGTGCTTATGGAAGGGATAGGAGCAAAGTACAAGGCAACACAAAAGAGCCAGAGGTTCCAGGTTGAAGAAGAAGGCAGTGGTAGGGGAAAGGAACCTGGAATCAGTACTGAAGGCTCATGGACTCCCAGGGACAGCCCCTGCCAGGGATTTACCCTCTTGCCATAGTTCATTGGGCCCACTAGAGTCTCAGACACACGCAGAGCCAGCAGAGCTCTCTGTCACAGCCCTATACAGAGAGCCTTGCATAGGAGGGCTGAGCAGGGCCTCCTCCCCGGGTGGAAGATTTGCCTGATCTTCTCTGGCACACCTGGGATCCTAACCATCCATGACACCAGGGCCAACTGCACCCTCCCCACAGGGGTCAGCTAAGACCTAGAGGAAGGCAGGCTCGGTGAGTCTGTCTATGCTCATCAGCCCTCCAATGTGTTTCCCACCTTCTGCCAGACTCTCCAGCCCAGGAGCCTACTGCTCTGATGGGCAGGAGATGCCTGACTTCACCTGCCTGTCTACAGTGCCTAGCACAAAGCCCGAGCAGGGCAGATGCAGAGGATGCTTGCAGCATGAACGAGCCAATGAGTAAGGCAGCTTCCCAGCAGAGCACACATGAATCAGCAGCATTTCCCACTCGGGCCAGTCCCAGGGCTGGCCCTGGGAAAGAGCACAGAGATGCCAGGCCAGCTCTGCCCCAGACTGCTATCCAGGGTAGTAGCCAAGAACCCAGTCCTAGAGTCAGCCAGACTGGGCCATATTCCAGGTAGGCAACTCTGTAGCTTGGGCCCTCATTTCTTCACCTGTACAATGGGAATAAATCATCATAGCACCTACCTCCTTAGGCAGCTGGGAGGATTCAATGAAATGATATAAGTGAGGGGTTTGCAATTTTCCTGGAACAGCCAAAGAGCTCAATAGATTAGTCTTTAATTTGTGAACACTAGTACTGCAATTTCTTTGTGCCAGGAACTGTCCTAAGCACCTTATAAATATTAATTCATTTAATACCATATTTGCATCGAGGTCTTAATGCTATAATATACTGCCTCTCACTGTTGAATTCTTTTTATTTCATTGGTTTTTATCTGGTGTTCCTTGGTCTCAGTTAGATTTTTTGCTATTATCATGACAGAATAAGTTTCTTCCTCTCTCTCCATCTTAATATTCTTTTTGGGAAAATGAGGCATTGGGTTAAGCATCCACTAACTATTACCATGTTTCCACTGCTATCAATCTCTTGTTTCCCATCTCTTGGTTCGCAGCAACTATTCAGATCTTTCTAGGTGTCCATTTGCAAAGCGGACTCCCACTACAAGGCCACGACCAGGATACTGCGTTGAGGGCCCTAACTCCAGCCCTCTACAGCCTCTGTGCCTGGAAGAATATGGGAATGTTGGCCAACTAGCTCAGCTGCAGGGGCTCTGCACCCATGGAGCCATTCTCATCCAGGCCCAAGGTTCATGATGTCAACTGTGCTCTCACTTGCCTATCAGAAAGCGTGCCAGGAGATTAACATTTTAAAGTGAAAATCTCAGCATTGCCAAGTCCATTTATTGGTCAGTCAAACATTCACTGAGGACACAGCGTGTGCCAAGCTCTGTGCAATGCTTTGGGAACAAGGCAGAGAACAAGACCAGAAGATGCTGCTTTCATCACATTTAGTATATTGGGATAGACAGAAAATAAATAAATCAACAAATAAGTAAACTAGCTCCTTTCAGAAAACAGCTGGACTTTGAAAAGTGTAAAGCAGGCTAAATAGACAGAGAGTGGCCAGGAGGATGGTCAGGGAGGGCCTCCTTGTGGAGGTGACTTAGGAGCTGAGATAGGAGTGTTGACAAAGCCTACAGGGGATAGGCTGGGAAGCTGGGAGAGGGCTGGACCTGTTAAAGAACAGGCCTGGGTGGCTAGAGTGCAGAAGCAAGGTGAGCATGGCCACAGACATCAGCAGAGCAGACCAGGGACAGGTTAGGTAGGTAAGTCATGTAAGGAGCTTGGATTTTCACCTAAATGTGAGGGGAAGCCAGTGGAGAATTTTAAGAAGGATAAGGTGGCCCTTCATATACTCAACCAACATTTTATTTGCCTGTACACAAGACCTTTTGCATAATTTGTAGAGCCCTGTGCAAACTAAAAATGAAGGGCCCTTGTTTAATTATTGGGCATTTTATGATATCGTGGGGGCATTTAAATGTGGGACACTGCTCACAGAGCCAGCCCTGCCCATATAAGATTACATTGGCATAGACAAAGCTTTCTTCAATTTTGCAAATATGTATTGAAATAAGCCAGGCACTGTGCTAGGTACCAAGAGTATGAAAAAGAGAATGATCAAACCAAGAAAGCCACTTTGACCTTAATTTTTCCTTTTGATTCTCTCCACACACATAACAAGGCCAGAGGACTAACCCCTCATCACATATTTGGTGCTGGTCAGACTCAGAAAGTTTCAGACCATCCACTGAATGGATTTGACTCATTCCTTAGTAACAATGGGAGCAATTTTGGCATTTCCCCCACGTACCTGGCATGTACCTCCATCATTTCACATGATCCCACCACCACCACTATCAAGAACCATGCAAGGAAAGCATGAGATGAGAAATCAAAGTCAAAGAAGAGAATTGACATTTCTAAGTTCATAATGTTTCCTGATGATTGATGGAGCCAGGATTTAAACCAATTTCTCATTGAATCCAGAGTCCTCGCCCTCTAAGCACACAATCCTGCCTCATGTACACTGTATGTTTGGATGACTGTTCAAACTAAGGATTCAGGTGCAACCTTCAACGACCTTGAGAGTCACCGATGTGTATGGAGTACTTACTATGTGCCAAACCCTACACTAAGCTTTTCACATACATTTTCTCATTTTTTTTCCTTGTGCATGTAGTACTATTTCCCCACTTTTCTGGTAGGGTCACCAAGATTCAGACAGATCAAGGAACTGTCTCTTAAGGCCTCCCAGCCAATAAGCAGTAGAGTTGGGGGACCAACCAATCTGGGCAGCCCCAGAACTTGGGCTCCTGCTGCTATTTCCTGCTGCTGTTCCCTGCTTCTCTGCTAAGGCCTTGCATGGCTCTTGCTGCTGTAGTCAGTTGGTCATTTTCCTTTTGAAAAGGCCAGAGCTTAGAAGTCCAATAGGCCTGAGAGAAGGTCTGGTGGCATGACCTGATGTCAACATCAAGGCTGAAAATTGCTTCATGCCCAGCCCAAGAGGAACAGGAAAGTCTGACTTCTCCCCAAACCATGGGAAAGAGTTCCTTTTCTAAAAAAAGCAAGGCCATAACCGTGAGTGTGATATATGAAGGCCCTTTCTGCCTCAGCCTTTCCCTTTGTCTTGGCCTTTTGGCTAGTGCAGAGGGCTGTCTTGAAAGAGGAAGACTCGCTCAGTCTTGGTTTTCTAACCAAGGATCTGAGGGACTTCCCTAATGAAAAGTGCCAGGCAAGAAGGTTCTGGGGTCAGATGTAGCCTGGAAGGCTGGGCCCAAGCTCTGCAGGGACCATCAGGTCAGGACTCAGCATCACTCTGGAATTGCCCAAAAGGGAGCCTCAGGGGAAAAGCTCTGAGTGCCTCTCAGTACACCCCCTATCTCCAAAACACAGAAAGCCAAGCAGCAAGGGGCAACAGCAGCACAGGTCCACATGTCAGCCCCAGTTCCGTTCTGGGGTAGTGGACTCTGGCATCAGGCAGAGGTTGTATCTGGGCAAACTCAACAGGATTCCCACAGTAGGACTCAACTGTGAGGCCACTGCAGGTGCACTAACCACTTTGGTCCTCTAATCCCTATTTTCCTGAATTAAATGATGTAGACTATATTAAGAAACATACAAAAATAGGGAAATACATTTCCTGGTCTCAGAGAAGTTGCAAAAGAACAGCTGGGGGAAGGAGTGAGGGCAAAGCTCAAGGGCATGGAATTACCTGATAAAATAGCATCCAGCTGCATCCATGAATACGGGTTTAAGTTTCATTAAAGAAGAACTATATTCCCTTTGATACCAGACATCCTTCATATTCTTAACATTGATGTGTCTTACATCTCTAGTGTAAGTCTAAGAACCCAAGCTTTTACTACGCTTTTACTATTGAAGTCTTCAAAAATTTTTAGGTCCCCACCCTCTCCCTTCAAAATCCTCTGGAGGCTCCTCCATGTAGGGGGACAAAGGAAAAGTCTATAGATGGCCAGTGTCTATATTCTTTGTAAAGGGGCTTTTTCTTCCTTCATGCTTGTGATATTAATATAAATTATCTTTGTAATTAAAATATTTTTACTAGAATGGTTTAAGTGATAATTACTTTCATTTTTCCTGAAAATGTTATGAGTCCTTTCATTTTGCAGACTCCATAAAGTTTTTTTTTTTAAGTATCACCAAAAAAAGCTATCACTTATGGAGTTCTATGCTTGGCATTTTTAAAAATTAACTGGTATAACCCTTACAAAACTCCTTACCAGAAAGTGATTAGTGTCTAAAAGTAATGGATGTCCGATTTTCCATCCAGGAAAGACCTGGTAGGAGCCTGTCCAACCAGGTGACCTGGGGCACATTACCCAATCACTCTGTTCTCATCTGTAAGATGAAGGTAGCAATGACGCCTACTTTACTGCATTGCGTAGCTATCAAAATCCAATGAGAAAACACATTTAAATTGAACAAAAAATAGCAAAGGTTGCAGCAGACAAAATCAACACATAAAAATCCACTTCATTTCTATACAACAACAATGAAATAACCAACAAGGAAATTAAGGAGACAATTCCATTTATGATGGCATCAAAAAGAATAAAATACTTGGGCATAAATTTAACCAACGAAGCAAAAGACTTATACACTGAGAAATCACAAAATATTGCTGAAAGAAATTAAAAGAAGCCACACGTAAATAGAAAAGATATTCCATGTTCATGGATTGGAAGACAATATTGTTCAAATGCCAGTACTACCCAAAGCAAACTACAGTCAAAGCAATCCCTATCAAAGTCTCTATCACAACATCTTTTGCAGAAATAGAAAAATCAGTTCTAAAATGCATAAGGAATCTCAAGCAACCCTGAGTAGCCAAAGTTGGCAGTCTCACGCTTCCTGATTGCAAAACTTGCATTACAATGTTATGGTAAACAAAACAGTGTGGTACCGAGATAAAGACAGATGTATACTGAGGAGTGAAATAAAAGAGTCTGGAAATAAATCCTCTTGTATGTGGTCCAATGATCTTTGACAAGGGTACCAAGGGCATTCTATGAGCATCATTCCGTAAATGGTATTGGGAAAACCGGATATCCAGGGCAAAAGAATGAAGTTAGACTTTTACCTTACACCACATGTAAAAATTAACTCAAAATACTCTAGACACCTAAACACAGGGTCTAAAACTCTAAAATTCCTAGAAGAAAATAAAAGGAAAAGTTTCATGACATTAGATATGGTAATGATTTCTGAGATATGGCAAAGAATGGAAGGAAGGAAGGAAGGAAGGAAGGAAGGAAGGAAGGAAGAAAGGAAGCAAGGAAGGAAGGCAGGCAGGCAGGCAGGAAGGAAGGGAGGGAGGGAGGGAGGGAGGCTACATCTAACTTGAAAACTTTTGCATATCC
>CAUYQV010165638.1:0-22631 GCA_963574575.1 Galagoides demidoff | reverse complement strand
CCTAGCTACTTGGGAGGCTGAGGTAAGAGGTAAAAGAAAGTAATTTGTCTTTAGAAGACAGCACTAGTCTTTTTATTTTTCCTCTTGGCCTCTTCCTAGATATACAAACACGGTTAATCAAATAAACCCTCTTGACATTCTGACCTTTTCCCTTTCTATAGGAAACAGTCCTACTCAATCCCAGTGTCTGCCTCCATGAGGACTTCCCTTGCACTTATTAACCAGATGACATTGCACAGTCATTTCCCTCTGTGAGCTTGTTTTTCCATCTGTAAATGAAGGCAGGAAAAGAAGGAATGTCTACTTTCTATTTATAGCAGTCCATTTCCACAAGTATATCTCAATTTTGTAATGTAAAGAAATAAGGAACTTTTAAAATTGGACTAGACTGCTATGTAGTGTCCCTCCTTTCTCTGATATTTATTGAACCTTCCTGTCTTCCCCCATTCCCATTCCCTTTCCTCCATCCCTAGCCTCTCTTTCCCTGGCATTGGAATACAAAACCCTAGCAAGAGTGCATTGTGCAGGTTGAAAGATTGTAAGAAATATATTTCTCCTCTGGTCCTCCTGTAGGATCTGGTCCCAGAAATGGATATAGCTGGAAACAGGGATGTTCAGATCAGATCTGGTTGCTTCACTTAGCTGGAACTCAGCCTATCTTTTCTTTTGAGTACTTTTCTTTATAATGTTATCCCCATCTAATACCCAATTTCCTTTTGAGAAATCCATCAGTGAGCAAGAGAACTACAGACTTAAAAGTGTGCAAGTTGCATAATTTCAAAAAATCAAGTTCTGGCCAGGTGGGGTGGCACACACCTACCATCCTGGCATTTTGGGAGGCTGAGGTGGAAGCATCACTTGAGGCCAGGACAGTATGACAAGCCCAGGAAACCTAGTGAGATCCTGTCTCTACAAAAAATAATTTAAAAATTAGGTGGACATGGTGGTACGCACCTGTAGTCTTAGCTACTAAGAAGGCTGTGGCAGGAGGATTGTTTGAGTCCAAGACTTGGAAGTTACAGTGAGTTATGAGCATGTAACTATAACTCCAACCTGGGTGACTGAACAAAACTCTGTTTCCGGGTTGGGGAGAGAAATCAAGTTTCACAAAAACCTTGCAACCAACCCTGTCTTCATCCTTGTCTTTTTTTCTCAAGGGTTTAAGCTTTTCTGCCCAAACGACATTAATTTTATCTTTTCTTCTCAACAAAGAGAGGGCACAAAATAGCTTCCCTAAATATTTGTATTTGAAATGTTTTGGAGAAAAGACAGATTTAAAAATTAGGACTTTAGGAAAAAGCATTTCTGACATCTTAGGAATATTTAGAAGATCCAACAACAATGAGTCCACATTTCCTCAGGGCAAAAATTGGCTGGGACTAAGTAGCAGCTGCCTATTTAGGGCAGAGACTCTCTATCCTATTCTTGCCTGACCCCTATGGTCAGTGTCAATTTTACACTGTGAAATCTAGTTCACTTCACTAGAGCTTGACCCCTTTACACAAATGAGTTTAGAAGGTTGGAGAGTAACTGCAATCGCCTGTGAATCAACCATCATATAAAACTATTTGTAGTCAATTAATAAAATTTTAAATGCAATTAATGAGATTACTTTACAAAAGTATCTGGACCCAGTGTATTATAGGCACTCAACAAAAAGTAGTTGGTATTACCAGTAGTAGTAGTAAAATTATTTTTTCTTGGGCAGCGCCTGTGGCTCAGTGGGTAGGGCACCGGCCCCATATACCAAGGGTGGTGGGTTCAAACCCGGCCCCAGCCAAAGTGCAACAAAAAATAGCTGGGTGTTGCAGTGGGCACCTGTAGTCCCAGCTACTCAGGAGGCTGAGGCAAGAGAATCACCTAAGCCCAGGAGTTGGAGGTTGCTGTGAGCAGTGTAACACCATGGCACTCTACTGAGGGCAATAAAGAGAGACTCTGTCTGTACAAAAAGAAAAAATTCTTTCTTTCTTTCTTTCTTTTTTTTTTTCTTTTGAGACAGAGTCTCACTATGTTGCCCTTGGTAGAGTGCTCACAGCAACCTCAAACTTTTGGGTTTAAGCAATTCTCTTGCCTCAGCCTCCCAGGTACCTGGGACTACAGGCACTCGCCACAATGCCCCCCAGCTATTTTTTGGTTGTAGTTGTCATTGTTATTTGGTAGGCCCAGGCCAGATTCGAACCTTCCAGCTCCGGTGTATGTGGCTGGTGCCCTAGTTGCTTGAGCTACAGGTGCTGAGCCTGAAACTATTCTTTCTTAACTGAGGTATAGCCTGTTGCTTTGAAGATAATCTTAGGTCCATGAGAAAACAAATTAGTTGCTTCTCTGATGGAAAGTGGGCTCAACATATCCTCTCCCAGTCCTCCAGGAATTCTGCTGAATAATATTTTCCCTATCTCGTTATAGAGGGGTTTATAAAATGAGAGCCCAGAGGAGGTTGTGTCAGGAAGATGTCGAGGCATCTCAAGGGTGTTGTTGAGGAAGAAATCTCCTTATCCCAGGGTTCATGCATCCTGGTGGAATGACCTTCTTTAGGGGAGTGGTGGTTTATATAAATGGAGAATTTGGAAAAAGGAACAGCATATATAGGGTTTGACATTTCTCTCTCTTTTTCTTTGGCACAATTTCACATGGACCTGACATATATTCTGATCTGTCATTTTTTACCTTACGTTTTACAGGACATCAATGATTGCTAGACCTGGGTGAGAGAGGGTCAGGAGATGTATTAAAAAAGGGTATTGGCTTGGCGCCTGTGGCTCAAGCGGCTAAGATGCCAGCCATATACACCTGAGCTGGTGGGTTCGAATCCAGCCCGGGCCCACCAAACAACAATGACGGCTGCAACCAAAAAATAGCCAGGTGTTGTGGCAGGCGCCTGTAGTCCCAACTACTCGGGAGGCTGAAGCAAGAGAATCGCTTAAGCCCAGGAGTTGGAGGTTGCTGTGAGCAGTGATGACAAGGCACTCTACCCAGGGAGACAGTTTGAGGCTCTGTTTCACAAAAAAAAAAAAAAAAAAAGAGAGAGAGATACTTTTGGGTGTGATGAATATGTTCATCATCTTGATTGTATTGATGGTTTCATAAGTATGGAGGAATGTCAAAGTTCTTCAAATTGTACACTGTAAATATTATAGGTACAGATAATTATATGTCAATTATACCTCAATCAAACTAGAAAAACCTACATATGCAGAGATAATTGTAGAAAGCATTTATAATTGTGAAAAAGCGTTTTCTATAATTATATGATTTTATTGTAGGAACCAGAGAGCCCCCTATATAATTTATATATTCATACACAGAAACTGGGAAAAAATGCTAAACATTTAAAAATCTTACAGATAGGGAGGTGCCTGTGGCTCAAAGGAGTAGGGCATCGACCCCAAATACTAGAGGTGGTGGGTTCAAACTTGGCCCCAGACAAAAACTGCAAAAAAATAAAAAATAAAAAATAAAAATCTTCCAGATAATGAGTGTTAGTGAGTTTTTTAATCCATTTTCAAAAATCATTGAAATGCTATATCTTCTAAGTGGTCTGCAAGAAAAATTGATTAACATCAGGAAAATGTAAATTTACTAGCTGAATTTTAACAAAATGCTGTGCACGATGGGTATATACACTTGAAAGAGAAAGATCAAGTTTTAATATAATCTTGGATCTACATATCACTGTAAAAAACCTTTGTCAGTTATGACAGTCTTTAAACAAAACATCCCAAAAAGTTGAAATGAGAATAGACCTTCAAATTTCTATATCACAAAATATTTTTTAAAGTTTTTAAAATACTGAAATATACTCAGCTACCTTTTATTCACTGTAATATTATCATTGATAATGAAAATTTTTTCTATATCTAATAGATAAAACAGAATAACAATAATTTAAAATAGCTTTTTAAAAATAATAATTCAGGCAGGGCATGAGCCACGATGCGATGCGGCTTATGCCTGTAATCCTATCACTCTGGCAAGAGGGAGCCCCCACCCATCTCTACTAAGAATAATAAAAATTAGCTGAGCGTCATGGTTGGCATCTGTAGTCCCAGCTACTTGGGAGGCTGAGGCAGGACTATTACTCAAACCCAGGAGTTTAAGATTGCCATGGTAGGATGCCCCAGCACTCTACTGAGGGTGACAGAGCAAGACTCTGTCTCAAAAGAAAAAAAAAAATGTATATAATAATAATTCAAAAGATATAACAAAGCTTTAAATATTAAAAGAATTCTAGGCTCAGTGCCCATGCTCAGTGGTTAGGGCTCTGGCCACATACACTGGGGCTGGAGGGTTCAAACCCAGCCCAGGCCTGCTAAAAAAAAAAACAATGACAACTACAACAAAAAAATAGCCACGCATTGTGGCAGGCACCTCTAGTCCCAGCTACCTGGGAGGCTGAGGCAAGAGAATTCCTTAAGCCCAAGAGTTTGAGGTTGTTGAGAGCACTGATGCCATCAACATAGTGAGACTCTATCTGAAAAAAAAAAAATTAAAAAAGAAGCCTTATTTTGTTTTATTTTATTTTATTTGAGACAGAATCTCACTTTTGTTGTCCTCGGTAGAGTGCCATGGTGTCATTGCTAACAGCAACCTCAAACTCTTGGGCTCAAGCAATTCTCTTGGCAAGATAATTAGCTGGGAATATAGATGCCCACCACAATGCCCAGTTATTTTTAGAGATGGGGGTCTTGCTCTTGCTTAGGCTGGTCTTGAACCCATGAGCTCAGGCAATCTACCCACCTCTGCCTCCCAGACTACCAGGATTATAGGCATGAGCCACTACATCCCGCCAGAAGTCTAATGGCATTTGGCTTCAAAACTAAGCCATGTTCTCCAATTTAGACTTTATTAGTAATAAAAAGGGCATTTTCTTTTTTTTGAGACAGAGCCTCAAGCTGTTGCCCTGGGTAGAGTACTGTGACGTCACAGCTCACAGCAATCTCCAACTCTTGGGCGATCCTCTTGCCTCAGCCTCCCAAGTAGCTGGGACTACAGGTGTCTTCCACAACGCCCGGCTATTTTTTGGTTGTAGTTGTCATTGTTGTTTGGTGGGCCCCCGGGTTGGATTTGAAACCCCTCAGCTCTGGTGGGTGGCACCTTAGGTGCTTGAGCTACAGGCGCTGAGCCAAAAATGGCATTTTTATCTCAATCAGCCCACTCCTCTGACTACAACTCAAAGAGATTTGAACTGAGCAGGGGAAAGAGGGTAGTTTTTTACTGATTTCATAATTGTGGTGACAGACAATTGGCTTGGTTTTTAAAGACTGAGAGGAAGGTCACCAAGTAAAGTTATGAGAAAGGACATTATAGGAAAGAGAAATGAGGGAAGAGAAAGAAACATAATCAAAGTTATGGAGACATTAAAGAGCCTGATACACCAATGAAATGCATGGCTGAAGTGGTTAGGGTGTGTGGAAAGTGGCAGGAAGTGAGGCTGTTGAGCCATAAGCTTGGGTCGAGATCAATGCTAGACATGCATGTCTTCAAAGCAGGGATTGCAAATAGTAAGTTCCCCAGCGATTTGCTAGTGCTTATAACAGTGCCTGGCTCAGGGGAAGAAATGAAAAACATTTTACAAGATGTTTAATGAATTTGCATATTCCCCTGCAAGGATGGGGGTTTGGTTTTCAGCTACTACCTTTCTTCAGTGAGCTAGCTTATCAATTTTTAAGTTAACTATAGCTGCTTTCTGTTGCTTGCAACCAAAGAACTATGCCTAATTCAGTTTTCATAATTTAGTTCCTCTCCCTCCTCCATAAAGAATATCAAGGATATCCAAAGTGTTTGTTGGTCACAAGTTCACAAGTCCTGCAGTGTGCAGCCACTATTTAAGCTAATGGCAAATCAAGAGGGTCGGTATGCATAGCAGATGGAAGTCAAGTGTATGCAACATATGAATGAGCAGAAACTTTAAACATAAACTTTAGCAAAAGACAACAGGCAAGTGCAAACAAAAAGAAAGCAGAACATGCATTATTCATAGTACAAAATAAATTCAAGGAAAGCAAAATCTATTTAGATATTTACTAAAAGGAGAACACTACATAACAAAGCTTATGTGAGCCAAGTCTCTACTTACAAGAAGATTAACAACCTTAAATTTTCTTATCATAGAAATAAGAATAAAAATACTTGAATTGAGCAGTCAATTTAAGAAACAAGAACAAAAAAAAAAAAAAGAAGAAGAAGAAGTAGAATGAGAGGAATGTTTGGTTGCAGTCTGGTCCATGGCCATGGCACAGGGAAAGGAAGAGCCTCTTGAGAGCACAAACAACATGATCAGAGAGTAGCAAGGACAATCAAAAGAGCTCAGTGTCACAGAAGTAAAGAAAATAGAGTTTTAATGAATAAGTAGTGAGTTGCAGAAGAGAGAGAATAATCAACAGTGTCAAATGCAAAAGATAGATCCAATAAGAAAATGACTTAAATTGTTCCTGGGCAATTTGGCAATTACCAGTAATTATCACTAGGCTTTCTTCTGACTTTCCCACAGAAAGAAAATAATGTTTGCAGAACTAAAAGAAAAGACACTGGAGCAGTGGTCATTTCTTATGTTTGCTGTCCAGAATCTCAGTAGCTTTCTTATAAGAAGTGTATCCAATTTTGCTGTGGTAAAGACCTCCGTTCTTATTTTTAGCCATGTGGTTTGGGTACAGCTGGTGCACCCTCACCCAGGGGGTGATGTGGCAGACGATGGGTTGGATAACCTGACTCTCCTTCCTCATCTGCACTCACTTTCCCAACCACCTTACAGCAAACAATGGCCAAGTGATCTATGGCTCCAGAGACATGACGTCAGATAAATGTGATGACTAGAATTGGGACATCCATTCTGTGAGAAAAAGTGAAAGATCAAGAGAATCATAGCTTTACCAGCCCTCAGTCCTTGAGCCACCAGATCAACACCAGTAGCTATATGATTCCAGACTTTTTATGTTATAAGGAAAATACACCCCTCGTGTCAACTCCAGATATAAAACCTGTCCTTGTATCTGAATTAATCTGAATTACAGAAGACTCGTAACTTATGGTGATGTTGACTTCATCCCTAGCTCCAGAGGTAGAGATGAGTCAGGCCTAAGCCAGTTCATACATTTCCTTGGTGACAGTGAATTGTTCAGGGATGGGCACAAGATCCAAGTCAGGGCAATTCGAGCCAAAGAAACTCATTTGCCAGAACGTTTTTGGAACTACCAGAGAAGCAAACTTCTCTTTTCCTTCAGTAATTGAGCAAAAAAAGATATGGGGATGGATCTGTGGCAGCATCTCGAAGGGGAGAATCTGTCTGAGGCTTGAGCCAGAACAGAAAAAGCTGAACCAAGAGATGAAGAAAGAGAAACTGGGTTCTGGTGACAGCTTGAGATTCATTCAAGCCTTATTTGGAGTCATCCCTACCCCTGGAGTTTTTGCATGTGTGAGCCAATAAATTTCCTCTTTGTTTAAGCCAGTTAGGTTTGGGTTTTCTGTAATATGAAACCAAAAAAGTCAATGGCAGATAGTATTTGCCAAAGATGGCTCCATCAATGTCTTTATCCCCCTCCCCATGTTCTTCTTGCAATGTGACATGTGACTAATACTCTTCCAACTGATGGTTGGGGTCTGTGTTCCCAGCCTTTGAGTCTGGATGGGGCTTGTGACGGCAGTAATCAATGGAGTATGGCACTATGATGCCCTAGGACTTCTAAGGTACGGGTGCTCTCTCTCTTGCTCTCTCTATCTCTATCTGTACATCTTTATCTCTCTTAACACTTGCCTTTGTAACCCAACCTCTACATTATAAGGAAACCTTAGCTAACATCCCAGCTAAGGTCTGAGAACAGCCACAACCAACCACCAGATAAGAGTGAATGAGGCTTCAGGTGAGTCTAGCCCCAGTCTTCCAGTCTTCCAGCCGAGACCCCAGATATTATGAAATAGACAAGCCAGTCTGGCTGTTTCCTGTCTAATAACTTGGCTCACAGACAACATGAAAGATAATAAATGACTCTCTTTATTTTGTTTTGTTTTGAGATAGAGTCTCACTCTGTTGCTCAGATTAGAGTACAGTGGTGTCATCATAGCTTGATGCAGCCTCAAACTCCAATGCTAAAATGATCCTCATGACTCAGCCTTCTGAGTAGCTGGGACTACATCTGGTCAATTTTAAAAAATTCGTGTGGAGACATGGTCTTGCAATGTTGTTGTCCAGGCACAAGTAATCCTCTCCCCTCAGCCTTCTGATGTGCTAGGATTACAGGCGTGTGCCACTTTGCTTGGCCAGAGTATCATTGTTTTAGGGAAACCAAGTTTGGGAGTAATTTGTAACATAGCAATATACTCTTAATTAGTAGAACTTATTTGTTTCTATGTGAGAGCGATTTAAGAATAGCATAATAGGAAATAAGAGCACAGAGTAGGAGGAATGAATAGGAAATAAGAAAAATGGAACCAGAAAGATATTCTGGAAAATTTCCACAAAAGCAGCTCCCTAGTGTTAGGAAAGGATAAAATGAGTCAGAATCTGAAGCCAACAGCAATCTTGGATGCTCCCGCTGATCATCAGAGGACCAAAGGTTAAGAGTTTGATAGGATTCAGGAGGAGGAGCGTCCACTAACAGGTTTTGTGAATTCCTCTGAGTTCCAAAAGGCATTAAGAAGGATTCATTTAGAAGGATCAGCGAAACACTCAAGAAGGCATTTTTTCTGATAAGTACTCAAAAACCTCCAGCAGACACCATTGCTTCTGACAAAGATTAAGCTCTTCAGCCTGGCATTCAAGGGTCCCTTTGCCATTTCCATTTCCTAATCTTCCCCTTTACATACCGCAGTCCAGCCAAAATGTGTTGTTTGATAACTGTGCTATTTGATGTTTTCCACACTCTTCCTTACTTCACTGTGCTACCTTTAGGCCTTTGTCCTCACAGGGAAGAGGCTTTGGAACACCAGCTATGATCACATTGCCCTTCAGAGCCTGTGCCCATGCTTACTTCCTGGAGTGAGGGATCAATGGTGTCTGGTTGTAGGACCTACAATCTTCTTCTTTTTTCTTTTCTTTTTTTTTTTAATTTTTGAGACAGAGCCTCAAGCTGTCACCCTGGGTAGAGTGCCATAGCATCACAGCTCACAGCACCTCCAACTGGTGGGGTCAAGTGATTCTCCTGCCTCCACCTCCCTAGTAGCTAGGATTACAGGTGCCTGCCATAATGTCCAGCTTTTTTGGTTGCAGCCGTCACTATTGTTTGGCGGGCCTGGGCTGAATTCAAACCTGCCAGCTCAGGTGTATGTGGCTGGCACCTTAGCCGCTTGAGCCACAGGTGCTGATCCCTATAACCTTCTTATATGATTTTTTTTTTTTTAGCTTCCTAGAGTTCTAGAATTATAGGCGAGAGCCACTGCACCTGGCCAAGAGTTGTCTTTATTTCTTGCTATAAGCTGATGTGGAGATATCCCAGGCATTTGTAACTTGCTGCCAAGTTTCATTCCCAAAAAAGCTAGATTTCAAATTTGGAAAAAGTTATGCAGAAATTATGATGTAGAGCCAGGGTCAGCAAACTATGACTAATAGGTCAAATTATTTTTATGGGCCAAATCTGGTCTGTTGCCTGTTTTTGTAAAGTCTACAAGCTAAGAATAATTTTCATTTTTAAATGATTGAAAAAAGTCAAAATGAGATAAATAATTACATGAAAATCAAATCTCAGGATCCATAGTAACGTTTTATTGGAACACAGCCAGGCTCTTCATTCACTTATTATTTATGTCTACCTCTGTATTCAAGTGGCAGAACTGAGTAGTGACAGAAATTGTATGACCAGCAAAGCCTGATATTTACTACCTGAAACTTTACGGAAAAGATGTGCTGACCCACGTTTTAGATAAATATTGTCTGAAAAGTGGAAGAGGAGAATTGGAAAATTAAAGAATATGAAGATATTATGGGTCTTTCACAAAGAGTGAACCTGTCTAAGCCTCCCTCACTGAGCCAAGCCCTGGAGGTATAAGGAATAAATAGTAGCAAATAATGGAATTTCCAATTTGTTTGTGTAATCTGAATGTAGAAGGGTGCCCCCCCTTCCTAGTTAGTGTCCCAGAATATAAATGACTGTGTGGTAAGTCTAGGCTCCTGGGTTCTCAAAGTCTGGTCCCCAGACTTATAGAACCAGCATCACCTGGAAACTTGTTTGAAATGTAAATTCTCTAGCTTTGCTCCAGACCAACTGAATCAGGAACTTTGGGAGTAGGGCCCAGCACTCAGTGTTCTGATGCACAGGGGAGTTTGAGAAGCTAGGCAGGCAGAACCTTAAACAGAAGCTTGAAGTCCCTGTGACTGTATATGGCATTGGAGATGCCGAATGATCCCTGTGCCCCCGAGAGAGGACAGAAGTAGCTGAGAGAGAACTGGGCTCAAAGAAGTTACATGGTTGAGATCAAAGGAAGATGTGATAGCAAGGCATGAAGCAGGGACTAAAGACTAGATGGTAGAAATATCTCCGTGATGCCATGGTAGAGGGACAGCAACACAGCATGGACCGAAGCCACAGTGAAGAGAACAGGCTGGATCCCCAACTTGACTGAGATTGGTTTTTGCTATACTACAGAAATAACAGAACTTAAGGTACAGGTAAAATTAAGTTTTATTTATTAAAAAAGAAACATTGGGCTTGGCACCTGCATTACAATGGTTATTGCACCAGCCATATACACTGAGGCTGGTGGGTTCGAACCTGGCCAGGACCAGGTAAATAACAATGACAACAACAACAACAACAACAACAACAAAATAGCCAGATGTTGTGGCAGGCGCCTGTAGGCCCAGCCACTTGGGAGGCTGAGGCAAAAGAATCGCTTAAGAGTTTGAGGTTGCTGTGAGCTGTGACGCCTCAGCACTCTACCAAGGGCGGCATAGTGAGACTCTGTCTTAGAAAACAAAACAAAAATAGAGACTTCCTTTCATCCTTAAGTAAAACCTCAGATTCTCCTCCCACATCACCTTGTGGTCACCAGTGGAAGAGAGCCACAAAATAAGTAGGGAAGATGAGGCATTGTGAAACTCTGTGGTGGACACAAAAGTTAACATGTTTCTGGCTCAGTGCCTGTTGCACAGTGGTTATGGTACCAGGCACATACACTGAGACTGGCAGGTTAGAACCTGGCCTGGGCCAGCTAAATAACAATGATGACTGCAACAAAACAAAATAGCCAGGCGGGCTCAGTGCCTGTATCTCAAAGGCTAGGGCACTAGCCACACACACCGGAGCTGGCCAGGTCAAATCCAGCCTGGGCATGCCAAACAACAATGACAACTACAACCAAAAAATAACCAGGCATTATGGTAGGCAACTGTAGTACCAGCTACTTGGGAGGCGGAGGCAAGAGAATCGCTTAACCTTTCACCTCTAAATGACTGTCTCTAGATAAAAGACTTAAACTTAAGACATGAAACTATAAAGATTCTTGGAGAGAGTGCAGGGGAAACACTTGTAGAAATTGGCCTGGGAGAATACTTTATGAAAAGTACCCCCTGGGCAACTGAAACAACACCAAAAATACATGACTGGGATCTGATCAAACTAAAAACTTCTGCACTGCCAAGAACATAGTAAATAAAGCAAATAGACAGCCCTCAGAATGGGAGAGGATATTAGAAGTTATGTTTCTGACAAAGGTCTGATATCCAGAATCCACAGAGAACTCAAACTTATCAATAAGGAAAGAACGAGTGATTCCATTTTATTGTGGGCAAGAGACTCGAACAGAAGCTTCTCTGAAGGCAGGTGCATGGTCTACAGACACATGAGAAAATGCTCATCATCTTTAATCATCAAAGAAATGCAAATCAAAAGCATTGTGAGGAGAGGAGGGGCAAAATGGCAAACCGGAGTCAGCCTCCGACAGAAGCTCTCATTCAGAAGGAAGGATAAACTCCAGTAAATAACCTATTAAGCAGAAGATTGGCAGCTAAGCTGAGAGGGAAGAGTGATATCTGCAGGTTACCTCTGCTGAGGCAGGCTGAGACTCCAAGAAAGCCAATTTCTACAGGTTATCTAAAGGTGAGCAGTGAACTGCGGACCTATTGCCTCACCCCATGTGTGAGAGCTATAAGAAGTGGGGTCTACTTCCCTAGAGGAATCCTGATGAGACTCCGAACATTCTCTCCCAGGCAGAAAAATTGAACTAACCTCTTCACTGCCATTCTGATTTCCCAGTCTACCCTTCCCCCCTTGCGTGCACAGTCTGTGAGAGGAGGCTCAGGAACATAGTCTCCCACCCCTCTTAAACCAAGTGCCCTGCTGTTGGCTGCCTGTGACTGCCAGAGCCAGAGCTCCCCGGGCTGTCATGCCTGGCCTCCCATCCTGCCTGGCTCCCGTGACCAGCCAGAGCCCATGAGCCCCCAGCCCCCACTGCGTTCCCCAGACCAGCCAGATTGCCTGTGGCCACCAGAGATGGCGCACCCCAGGTTGCAATTCCCACTAGCAGCCCCCTTTCCTGTGACTTCCAGAGCCCAAGTGCCCTGGATTGGGCTCCACATGACCATGACCGGCCAGCCTACCTTTGACCACCAGAGCAAGGCACCCCAGGTTCTGCTCCACATCACCGGCCAGCCCGCCCATGACCGCCAGAGCTGGCACATCCCAGGTAGCGCTCCCCATGACAGGCCGGCCAGCCTGTGATTATAAGAGCCACCCCCCAACCCTGCCCAGCCAGCCCAATTGTGACTGCCAGAGCCAGTGCTCTTCGGGATGAACTCCTGGCACCTGGCCAGCCCGCCAGCAACCACCAGAGCCAAGCCGAGGCACATTGGGCTGTGCTCCCTGGGACTGGCAAGCCCGCCTGTGACTGCCAGAGCCGGAAATCCTCAGGTTGTGCTCCCTGTGTCTGGCACCTTGTAGGGTGGCTTGCCTAAGACTACCAGAGCCGATGCTCTCTGGTCATTGCTCCCCACCTCTCTGCACCCTCCCAGCCTCTGTGCTGTGCCCCCCTCCACCAGACTCCTGACTGAACATTCTCCTTGCTGAAGTCACCAGGATCTGTGGACTGCCAGAATTGCTGCAGCCTCCCCAGCCCTGCTGCTGCATCCGTGTATCTGCACTATGGGAGTGACTGCTACAGCCAGAACTCCTTGGCTGCAACAGTCACTTTGGGAGCTGCACAGGGTCACTTTCCACAAGATACAACTTCAACAGAGCCAGCCCACAGTTATCTAATTTTGAAAGGACACCTCCTCACCTCTGTGGTTCCCCAGAGGAAACCAAACTCACTCTAGAGCGATACCAGTGCTGCAGAGTGGCAGGGACCAAGGCACAGTGGCTGCAGGAGAAAAGTATTTGCTGACTTGCTACCCTCAGGATTAGACTGAGACAAAGTGGAACACTAGCAAGTGCCTACTGACTACCTGAGGCAGGCAGAACTCAGCTCCCCAACTAGATGGCAGCAGAGGGTAGTGTTCAGGCTGTGGGGGCATTGACATTCTGTTGACTCTAACAGGCACAAACTCCAAGTACACCTGCTCATTAGAGGGAGCAGGACTTCAGCCCTGTTGGACTACCAGCGACTGGGCATGAAAGAGGAGCAAAGGGGAGAAAGAGACTCAGATCCCTGGGACAACCCTACTACCGGGAGATCCTTTTTCACTTCACAGAGCATCTGTCTGAGCCAAACTTGAGCAGCTAGTAGGCCTCTGCCTTCTAGTTGCTGAGACATTTTTACCTGTCCCAGTTGAGAGATCATTCAGACTGGGTCTATAGGATGGGATCTCCTAAGTTGGACCAATTTCCCAAGGCCCCTCTCAGTTGGTACCTTGGTAGTGTAGAAACAGAAAGGGTTGATTTTCCTCCTACAATAGATATCGACAGGGGATGGACTGTCTTAATTGCTTGTATCTCTCCAGCTAAGACTACACCAGAGTCACTGATCCACTTGGATCAGAAAAGAACTACACAAGACATAGCCACCTAATCCCACCACAGCAATCAGGCTTCCACAGCCTCAGACTGTAATACTATATGGGTCTTTTGCAAAGCTATAGGGAAAAAGCTACAGCCATCAGTCCCAGATCCTTGACAAAGGGTGAGTGCATCACAACCCTAGGAACTCCCAATTTCACATTATCTGCCCATCTAGCAAATGGTGAAAAACAAAATGGGGAGGAATCTGTGGGAAAACTCTGGTAACATGAAGGATCAGAGTAGACCAACTCCCCCTAGGAATTATATGATAGATAGAGCACAAGATCCCATTCAAAAGCAAATAGCTGAGATGTCAGAAATTGAGTTCAGAGTCTGGATAGCAAACAAGATCAACAGAATGGAGGAAAGGAGGGAATTAGAATTTCAAGAAATTATCCAAAAGATGTCTCAAGAATTCAACAATTTCAAAGATAAAATGATCAAAGATTTTGACACACTGAGGCAAGAGTTTTCATTCCTCAAAGATCTGAAAAGTACGGTAGAATCCCTCACTAATAGAATGGAACAGGCAGAAGAAAGGATCTCTGACATTGAAGACAAAGCTTTTGAACATACCCAAGCACTCAAAGATGAAGAGAAATGGAGAGCAAAAATGGATCACTCTCTCAGAATGCTTTGGGATAATTCAAAGAAAACTAATATTAGTCTTATAGGAATCCCTGAAGGTGATGAAGTTGCATCACAAAAAAACAGGCTTTTTTCTTCATGAAATTATGAAAGATAACTTTCCAGACATACCAAGAGATTCTGAAATTCAGATAACAGATAGTTTCAGAAACTCAGCAAGACTCAACCCAAATAAGACATCACCCAGGCACATCATAATTAACTTCACTAAAGTTAATAAGAAATAGAAGATTCTGAAAGCGGCTAGATGTAGGAAAACCATAACCTACAAGGTGAAGGATATTATAATGACTGCAGATCTCTCTGCTGAAACCTTTCAGGGTAGAAGAGGGTGGTCATCAACTTTTAATCTCCTAACACAAAATAACATTCAAGCTAGGATCCTGTATCCAGCTAAACTGAGTTTCATTTATAACAGAGAAATTAAATACTTTAATGACATTCAAATGTTGAAGAAATTTGCCTTACCTAAACCAACTCTCCAAAATACTCTCAGACCTATCTTCCATAATAACCAGTGCAATCTGCTACCACAAAAGTAAACTCACTCAGAAACTTTTGATCATATTCTAACTTCCACAATGGCAAAAGGATTAAAAATGTCCACAGGACTTTCAAAAAACTTGATACACAAAATTTTACCAGGCCTATCAATATTCTCAATCAATGCAAATGGCTTAAATTGTCACAGGTTGGCTGACTAGATACAAAAAAGTCAGGCCAGATATCTGCTACGTATAAGAATTTCATCTTACCTTAAAAGATAAATATAGGGTGAAGGGATGGTCATCTATATTCCAGGCAAATGGAAAGCAGAAAAAAGCTGGTGTTGCAATTTTATTTGCAGATACAATAGGCTTTAAACAAAGAAAACTAAGCAAGGATAAGGATGCTGACTTTATATTTGTTAAGAGTAATACTCGATATGATGAGATTTCAATTATCAATATTTATGCACCCAACCAGAATGTACCTCGATTTATAAGAGATACTCTAATAGACATGAGGAATCTGGTTTCTCCCAGCTCCATCACAGTTGGAGATTTTAATACTACTTTGGCAGTGTTGGATAGATCCTCCAATAGGAAGCTTAGCAAAGAAGTTTTAGATTTAAATGTAACCATTCAGCACTTGGATGTCACAGAAATCTACAGAAAATTTTATCCTAACAAAGCTGAATACACATTTTTCTCATCAGCCCATGGAAGATATTCCAAAATCAACCACATTTTAGGTCACAAGTCTAATCCCAGCAAATTTAAAAGAATAGAAATTATTCCATGCATCTTCTTGGGCCATCATGGAATAAAAGTTGAATTCAGTAACAACAGGAATCCGCAGACTCATACAAAAACATGGAAGCTAAATAACCTTATGCTGATTGATAGGTGGGTCAGAGATTATATGCAGAAGGAAATTACCAAATTTTTGGAACAAAACAATAATAAAGACAGAAGTTACCAGAACCTCTGGGATACCACAAAGGCAGTCCTAAGAAGGAAATTTATACCACTGCAAGCCTTCCTCAAGAGAACGGAAAGAGAGGAAGTTAACAACTTAATGGGACATCTCAAGCAACTCAAAAAGGAACAGCATTCCAATCCCAAACTCACCAGAAAATAAATAATCAAAATTAGAGCAGAACTAAATGAAATTGAAAACAAAAGGATTATACAACAGATCAATAAATCAAAAAGTTGTTTTTTTGAAAACATCAATAATGTTTTCATTTGGCTACCCTAACCAAGAAAAAAAGAGTAAAATCTCTAATTTCACCAATCAGAAATGGAAAAGATGAAATAAAAATGGACCCCTAAGAAATTAAAAATAATTTTTAATGAATATTACAAGAAAATTTATTCTCAGAAATATGAAAATCTGAAGGAAATAGATCAATACTTGGAAGCACACTGCCTTCCAAGACTTAGTCAGAATGAAGTAGAAATGCTGAACAGGCCTATATCAAAATCTGTAATAATATCAAATATACAAAATCTCCCTAAAAAGAAAAGCCTGGGACCATATGGCTTCACAACAGAATTCCACCAAACCGTTAACCAGGAACTAATACCTATATTACTTAACCTTTTCCAAAATATAGAAAATGAAGGAATACTACACAACACATTCTATGAAGCAAAAATCATCTTGATCCCCAAACCAGGAAAAGACTCAACAAGAAAAGAAAATTACCGACCAATATCACTATTGAATAACCTTAGTTATTATTTGGCACTAATGAATGCCAAAATATTCAAAAAGATCCTAACAAACAGAATCCAGCAACACATCAAACAAATGATACACCATGACCAAGTGGGTTTTATCCCAGGATCTCAAGGTTGGTTCAACATACATAAATCTAAAACGTAATTAATCACATAAGCAAATTAAAATATAAAGACCATATGATTCTATCAATTGATACAGAAAAAGCTTTTGATAATATCCACCATCCCTTCATGATCAAAACACTTAAGAAAATTGTCATAGAAGGGACATTTCTTAAATTGATAGAGGCCATCTACAGCAAACCCACAGCCAATATCATACTGAATGTAGTTAAATTGAAATAATTTCCACTCAGATCAGGAACCAGGCAAGGTTGCCTATTATCTCCATAGCTCTTTAACTTTGTAATGGAAGTTTTAGCTATTGCAATTAGGGAAGAAAAGGTGATCAAGGATATCCATATAGTATCAGCAGAGATTAAACTTTTACTCGTCTCAGATGATATGATTGTATACCTGAAAAACACCATGGATCCTACTACAAAACTCTTAGAAGTGATCAAGGAATACAGCAGCATCACAAATTACAAAGTCAACACTTATAATTCAGCAGCTTTTATATACACCAACAATAGTCAAGCTGAAAAAATAGTCAAGGACTATTCCATTCACAGTGGTGTCAAAGAAGATGAAATATTTGGGAGTTTACCTAAGAAAAAACATGAAAGATCTCTATAAAGAGAACTATAAAACTCTAAGAAAAGAAATAGCTGAAAACATTAACAAATGGAAAAATATACAATGATTATGGCTGGGAAGAATCAACATTGTTAAAATGTCCCTTCTATCGAAAGCAATATATAATTTTAATGCAATCCCTATTAAGGTTCCATTGTCATACTTCAAAGATCTTGAAAAAATAATACTTCATTTTATATGGAATCAGAAATAACCTCGAATAGCCAAAAAAATTCTCAGAAATAAAAATAAAGATGGAGGAATCACGCTACCAGACATCAGACTATACTATAAATCGATAGTGATCAAAACAGCATGGTATTGGCACAAAAAAAGAGAGGTAAATGTATGGAACAGAATAGAGAACCAAAAGATGAACCCAACTACTTACCATTATATGATCTTTGACAAGCCAATTAAAAACTTCGAGTGGGGAAAAGATTCCCTATATAATAAATGGTGCTAAGCGAACTGGTTGGTGACCAGCAGAAGACTGAAACTGGATCCACACCTTTCACCACTAACTAAGATAGACTCTCACTGGATTAAAGATTTAAACTTAAGACATAAAACTATAAAACTACTAGAAGAAAGTGTAGGGAAAACACTTGAATAAATTGACCTGGGTAAAAATTTTATGAGGAGGACCCCCTGGGCAATTCAAGCATCATCAAAAATACACTGATCAAACTAAAAAGTTTCTTCACAGCAAAGAAAACAATATGTAAAGCAATCAGACAGCCCTCAGGATGGGAGAAGATATTTGCTGGTGATGTGTCTGACAAAGGTTTAATAACCATGATCCACAGGGAACTCAAATGTATTAGCAAGAAAAGAATAAGTGATCCCAAATTAGGGTGGACAAGGGACTGGAAGAGAAACTTCTCTGAAGAAGACAGGCACATGGCCTACAAAAATATGAAATAATGCTCACCATCCTTAATCATTAGAGAAATGAAATCAAAACTACTTTGAGATATCATCTAACACCAGTAACATTAGCCCATATCACAAAATACCAAAATCACAGATGCTGGTGTGGTTGTGGAGAAAAGGGAACACTTCTACACTGCTGGTGTGTTTGCAAACTAATATGTTCCTTTTGGAAAGACATCTGGAGAACACTTTGAGAACTAAAAATAGACCTGCCATTTTATCCTATAACTCCTCTATTAGGTATATATCAAGAAGACCAAAAATCACACTACAATAAAGATATTTGTATCAGAGCTGATTGTAGTCCAAATCATAATTGCTAGGTCATGGAAGAAGCCCAAGAGCCCATTGATCAATGAATGGATCAATAAATTGTGGTATATGTACATCATGGAATACTACGCAGCCATTTAGAAAGATGGAGACCATACCTACTTCATGTTTACATGGATGGAGCTGGAAAATATTCTTCTTAGCAAAGTATCCCAAGAATGGAAGAAAAAGTATCCAATGTACACAGCCCTATTATGAAACTAATTTATAGCTTTCATATGAAAGCTATAACTTAATTATAAACTAAGAATATGAGGAGGGGAGTAGAGGTGGGTGCATGTGTGGAGGGAGGGTGACTCGAGGTATCACCTCTCTTACAAGGATACAAGTGAATCTTTCTAAAGGTGGAATATAAACATCTTAACACAATAACTAAGAAAATGACATGAAGGCTATGTAACCAGTTTGATGAAAATATTTCAAATTGTATATGAAACCAGCACACTGTACCCATGACTGTATTTATGTACACAGCTATGATTTAATAAAAATAAATAAACACTGTGAGATATCATTTCACTCCAGTAAGTGTAGTCCACATGACAAAATCCCAAAACTACAGATGTTGGCATGGGTGTGGAGAAAAGGGACTGATGGTGAGAATGCAGGCTAATATGTACCTTTTGGAAAGAAGTGGAGAACACCTAGTGAGGTAAAAGTAGACTTGCCATTTGATCCTTTATTTCCTCTACTAGGTGTATATCCAAAAGACCAAAGATCACTTTATAACAAAATATTTGCATCAGATTGTTCATTGCAGCCCATTTCATAATTGCCAAGTCATGGAAGAAGCCCAAGTGCTCATCAACCCATGAATGGATTAATAAATTGTGGTATATGTATACCAGGGAATACTATGCAGCATTAAAAAATGGAGACTTTACCTCTTTTATGTTTTCATGGATGGAGCTGGAACATATTATTCTTAGTAAAGTATCTCAAGAATGGAAGAAAAAATATCCAATTTACTCAGTAGTTTTATGAAACCAATTTATAATTACTCACACTTTCTTAAGAAAATAGATCACAACTATAGCACAGGATGAAGAGAGGTGGAGGTGGATGAGAGGGGAGTGGGGAGGTTTGATAGAGGGAGGGTGAATGGTGATACCACATGTATGGACATATTGCAACTGTGCAAGTCAAATTTATCAAGAATGGAACATAAATGTCTTAACACAATAATTAAGTAAATGAGGTGAAAGCTATGTTGATAAGTTTGATGTAAGCACTCCAAATTGTATACAAAATCAACACATTGTAACCCACAAATTCACAAATGTATTCATGATTTATGTATACATAACTTAATAAAAGGAAATAATAATAATAATAATAATAATAAAATGCCTACTATAAGGCAATAGTGACCTAATAGCGTGATATTGGCACAAAAGTAGAGACCTAGACCAATGGAATGGAACAAAGAACCCAGATATAAAGCCATGCACCCAGAGTCAACTGATCTTTAACAAAGTAGATAACAATGTACAGTGTAGAAAAGAAGCCCTATTAAATAAACAATACTGGGAAAATTAGTCACATGCCAAAGAATGATAAAAAACCTTACCTTTTACCATTTTCAAAAATCAATTTAAAATTGGTACAAGACTTAAATGTATGTTATGAAACAAGAAGATTTCTAGAGTAAAATATAATAAAATCTATTCTAGATATATTCCTAGGGCAAGAATTAATGATTAAGGCCTCAATGGCAATCATTACTACAAAGAACATTATCAAGTGGGATTTAATTAAACTAAATTGCTTCTGAACAGTTTATAAAATAATAAACAGTGGGAACAGACAACCTACATATTGGAGAAAATATTCACAAATATATCAAGAATCTACAGAGGAAGAACGGCAGCAAGAAAAAGACTCCCAAATAACCCTATTAATTAGAAAGTGGGGAAAAGAAATGAACAGCAGTTTCTCGAAAGAAATAAGACAAATGTCTAATAAATACATGATCGGATGCTCAGTCTCTCTAACCAGCAGGAAATGCAAATCAAATTAAAATCACGTTGTGATTTTGAGTGACTTGAATTTGGAAGTATTTAAGATTCTTCTATTGCTTTTTACCACCTTACCCCAATTATAATGGCTTTTACTAAAATGTCCAAAAACAAGATAGTGATATGTATGTAGAAGGAAAAGGGGGCTTAAACACTATGGTGGGACTGCAAATTAGTGCAACCCTTAATGAAAACAGTATAGAGATTCCTTAAAGAATTGAAATTAGACTTACAATTCAATCTGGCAATTCCACTATTGTGTATCTACCCCAAAAGAAAGGAAGACTTTTCATCAAAAAGAGAGTTGCTCTCTAATGTTTATTGCAGCATAATTCACAATTGTAATGCTGTGGAATCAGTGCAAGTGCTCATAAAATCATAAATGGATTAATAAAATGTGGTATATGTGTGAATGGAGAACTATTCAGCCATGTAAAAAGATGAAATTTTTAAAATTTCAGATTCATATGGGGTTGTATAGTTTGCTTCTGTAGGGTTAAAGTCTGAGTTGTAGGTGTGTCCTTCACCCAGGAAGTATGCAATATACCCAAGTAATATATCATATTTGGGTATGATGGCTTCCAATGATGGTTGCAGCCATCATTGTTGTTTGGCGGGCCCGGGCTGGGGATTCGAACCCGCCACCTTGGGTGTATGTGGCTGGCGCCTTAGCCGATTGAGCCACAGGCGCCAAGCCATGGAATCTAATTTCTAACAGTTCTCATTGAGTATCTCTCTCTGGTCTGCCTTGCAAACCACATTCCTGCCAACTCAATTCATGTGTTCTGTGAAGTTTTCCCTTTCCTGCAACCTTTCTCTTACTAAAACAATCAGAATTTTCTCTTCATTGTTTCCCCTGGCTTTATCTTCACCCAGCCCAGTATTAGAACTCCTGTTATGAGGTATATGACAAAGCTTTCCTTTGCCTCACCCTCTTTTGAGATTCTAGATGTAAAGCAAATGGTGAGAGTAACACAGTCCCCTGTACTTTGGCATCTGATAGAGAAGGTGGCCAGCTGGAAGAGATTTCATTTACACTTAGACTTGTTCCAAATACAAAATTAACAGAAGAATAAAGAAAGATGGAAGGGAAGAGATTAGAGAAAGCACAATTTTGTGAGAGAAACATTAAACTTATTTGCTTTCTAATTCTGGAGCCTGGCCCATCTTACCTAAATAATAACCCTCTCTCCCACATATAATTGAATAATGCACTGTGGGAAATGGAGAGAAAACACATCATAATATATTCTAGGCCCTCCCTTCCTGCCACTGAAAACTTGGAGATCCCTGATTAAGACAAACTAAGTAACCTGAACCAGGTGGCTAAGGTTAGTCAGATGTGGCCTTTTTGTTAATCAAGAAAATTAGCATGTAGTGCAAAGAAAATAAGTATTACTATGCCTAAAGTATAAATAATTTAATTATTGCTTAATAAGTTGGACAATTTAAGAATCAGAAAGTGGAGAACAAGTATATGGAAAGATAAAAAGAGGGTATCAGAGGGATTCCATTTGGTACTGTGTATCCAGAAAAGTCTAAGCACCAGAAGAATCTGAAATACTTCCAAATTAAAGTCACTCAAAAAAGTGTTTTTAATAGGCCAAGATAGTCTGGATGAAATATTTCTTAAAATGAGGAGGCGGAGCAAGATGGCGGAGGAGATGCACCCCTGAGTCAACTCTCCTGGTGATTTCAGGTGAGAGTGGGCTTATTGGATCCCTTCCGCGTGGCATCCTTGCACTGATAAGCAGCGCAGGGCGAGCAGCAAAGAGGTGAATTGCTGGATTGGAAGTATAGTCCAGAAC
>CAUYQV010165633.1:0-21663 GCA_963574575.1 Galagoides demidoff | reverse complement strand
TATGGTTTGGAGACCCTGCAGTTATGATGGAGTATTTTACTCACATCATTACGATGGAGTTTTTCTTTTCACTCACATGGACCTTTGAGTCATGTCCTCTGCACAGATGGGCCGTTTCAACCCTTATCTGGCAGGCTGACTGGACTACACAGTTGGGGTTCCCTGCAGGAGGTTGTTAAGCCTGGCCCGCCGGCCCCCACCGTGTTTTCCCAAGTCGCTTAGGTCTCGACAAAAGCACATAATACTCGCAAGTCTTTTCGCTCAGTTTCTGGAATTAAAAGATCCACCTTTATTTTAGATTTATTCATGGTTATATCTGTATCTATGCCTACACCCACCTAGAGACATACAGTTGTTGTTTGTAATATTCTAGCGTTCATATGCATACACACATATACATGCATAGAAAACGTTTGCTCTTATATACCTGTCCAAAAAGAAAATTTCATACTTATGTGAAATTTTATCTCCAAGAAAGTTTCAAAAGTTATAAATGATATTATCCATAATTCTAAATATTTTCAGTCATGGCCTGATTTGAAAAACAAATGATTGTCATGGAAATCCTTCCATGGAAATACTCAATGATGTGAAAAACAGTTTTTTTTTTTTTTTTTTGAGACAGAGTCTCACATTGTCACCCTGAGTAGAGTGCCATGGTGTCATAGCTCAGAGCAACCTCAGACTCCTGGGCTCAAAATGATTCTCTTGCCTCAAGCTCCTGTGTAGCTGGGACTACAGGTTGCCTGCCACAATGCTGGGCTAGTTTTTCTATTTTTAGCGGAGACAGGGTCTTGTTCTTGCTCAGGACCGTCTCAAACTCCTAAACTTAAGCAATCCGCCCATCTCAGCTTCCCAGGGTGCTTAGGATTACGGGTCTGAGCCACCACGCCCAGCCAAGCTTAAAATCTAACCTCAGACGTAAGCAAAAGCAGACTTTCCTATGGAAAATTTTGAAATTGCAGAATATTGTCCTGTTCAACAACTTGATGCCAGCTTTTCAAAACTGAAATGCCTATAAATGCCAATTAAAATATTAATGGAACAAGCTGTGGTGTATGTGCACCAGGGAACACTACTCAGCCATTAGACAGATGGAGACTTGACATCTTTCATATTAACCTGGGTGGAGGTGGGACACATTCTTCTCAGTAAAGCATCACAAGAACGGAGAAGCCAAAATCCAATGTTCTCAATTCTAATATGAAGCCAGCAGACAATCTAATACATACCCACATAAGATTTAAACTTAAATCAATTTAAGGTGGGGGATGGGGGAACAAGGGAGTCGGAGAGGGGAGGAGGGAAGGGGATGAGGGTCTCTGTGTATGGTACACCCCTCGGCCGTGGGACACAATTATAAGAAGGACTAACAAATGCAACAGTGTAAACTAATTCTTTGTACCCTCAATGAACCCAAAACAATTACAAAAAAATAATATTTTAATTGGAAAAAAAATAAAATGTGAATGGAACACCTATGTCCATGCAGTTTCAAGTTCTTATAATGAATTCAAATGAATGTAAACAGCCCAGTGAATTAATCATTCACAAGTGTATGTACTTATCATACTAATCTTTTAAGATTATTAGTGCATGTAAATTTTATGTAGTAAATCAAGTGTGCAGTTGTGGACAGACTCTTCCAGTTATTATTGGAAAGGCTTTTCTTTAGGGGAAAGTTAAAATCCCTTGGTGATGCTTTGAGAAGCTCATCTCCCGATGGCTGTTTTGCTAACCCCCTTTCTCATACATTTATCTGTATCAGATCTCACATGATCAGATTGTTCATGTTCTGTTTTTGCTAACAGAACTGCTTCCCTGAACTGTCATTTTAGTACCACCAGGGCTGTCTTGCTCTCTGATGTTATGCAAAACATTTCGGCCTTCTACATTGCCTTATCCAAGCCTTATTTGCCATGCATTTTCCACCCTTTGATCCCTCTCTGCCTTGCTATTTATCAGTATCAAAAAGCTGTAGATGAAGGGTGAGCAAATTCAAAGGTGCCCAGCATTGCTTCCGGGCCTGAATCCATAAAATCAGGTCTGTCACAGGGCTGGTGTGTTTTCTCTAACTGAACTGCATTCGTCACAAGAACGCCACTCTCCACTTCACCTACTACAGAATCGTGTGAAGATTGAATGAGGTTTGTCTTGGAAATAAAAAGTGCCTTCCCCTTTACTCACAGTACACAGCAACTTGGCCATCTGCACGAGACACGTTTCAAAATATTGCTGCATAACTTTCTTCTTCCCAACAATTGCAGTTTCAATGTTACATTATATTCATGTGACTTTGATAAATCTCTTTTCATTTTTTTTCTTTTCCTTTCTTTTTTTTTTTTTTTTTTTTTTTTGCAGTTTTGGCCAGGCCAGGCTTGAACCCACCACCCCTGGTATATGGGGCTGGTGCCCTACTCCTTGAGCCACAGGCACCGCCCAATGTCTCTCTTCTCTATTACACTGTAAGCACCATGAGTCGGGAAATGTGTGCACTCAGCCCATTTTTATGTTCCTAGAACCTAGCACAGTGCCTGGTGCGTCATGGGTAATAATTAGTATGTGTTGGACAAACTTAACCATGCCCAAATATTTTAGGAGCTTCTCCTCTGGAATTGTCTTCAAAGCTGATTTCTCAGCAACAAGAGATAATGGCTTCCTTATTCAATAAGTCTACAGTGATCAAAACACCAAGATACTGGCACAAAAACAGAGATAATGATCTACAGAATAGAATAAGGAACTAGAGATGAAACCAGCCACATATCACCATCTGATCTTCAATAAACAAAACAAGAGCATATCCTGGGGAAAAGAATCCTTATTCAATAAATGATGCTGGGAGAGCTAGTTAGCCACATGTAGAAGACTGGAACTGGACTCACACCTCTCAATATTGACAAAAATTGATTCTTGCTGGATAAAAGATTTAAATTTGTCAGTGCAACTCGATGGACCTGCTCGGTCCATTTGCACTGAACTGAGGGGCCCTGGGAAGTCAACACCAGCAAGCCCTCCCCACAGAGAGGCAAGGGTACGGCTCCTCCACCGTTCCTCAGTGGCAAGCTTCAAAGGGGGAGTCAAGGTTAACAAACAAGTAGTTTATCTTTAACTGCACGACTGTCCTAACACATTCCATTTACTGCACTTCTGTCCTGCCTTAATCTTATCACTGCTAATACGTGATGTTGGGCTGGGACAGCAAGCTGTGTCTAGTGAGCACTGTTTTCAGAATTCATGTCCAGCAACGATGCTTGGCTTTCCCACATGACTCTGCCCTGAGTGCCTAGCACTTTCAACACTATGCCCTGTCCTACAGAAATTTAAGACACAAAATAATAAAAATTCTAGAAGAAAGTGTGGGGAAACTTTCTGATGCTACTTTTTGATGATCCTGGCTTGGGAAAAGATTTATGAAGACGACCCCTTTGGCAATTATAACAACACCAAAAATAAATGAGTGGGACATGATCAAGCTCCAAAGCTTCCTGATTTTGTGAAAGAGCAGGAAGGCATCCTCTGGGGTCTGCCTGTGTCCCCTGTGGGCATGCTCTGGGGGTCTGCCTGTGTCCCCCGTGGGCATGCTCTGGGGGTCTGCCTGTGTCCCCCGTGGGCATCCTCTGGGGGTCTGCCTGTGTCCCCCATGGGCATCCTCTGGGGGTTCTGCCTGTGTCCCCCATGGGCATCCTCTGGGGGTTCTGCCTGTGCCCCCTGTGGCCCTTCCTTTGCTCACGTGGCTCCTCTCCTCAGCCCCTCTCCCTCTGCTCTCAGTACCATTGAAGCAGCCACCGCAAGTCACCTGGCACAGCTGTGCTGATGCTGACCTGGACCCACGGAGGTCAGGCTGAGGGACAAAGCTGTGGAGAAACGCTCATGGCACCAACTATGTCCCTCTGGGTACCGGCAATCACCCCACTGTGGCGATTAACCGTGGGGAGGGAGGGGAGCTAAACTTACCAAGGACTGAAGAGTTTCTTCTATATGTTCCTGTAAGGTTTTAGTTTCTTTTCTTCACACCTGGCTTATTATTTACTTTAGTGACTAAACAAGATATAGAGCACAGATTCTTAAGTATCATAAGGGAAATGATGTCTTTAAGTCAATTTCAAGAATTACCCATTAAAAAAGCTTCAGAACATGGTGTAAAATTATGGGAATTTATAATAGAATAGATACAGATAGTTAAAGTAATTGAACTGATAATAAATCACTGAGGGTTTCTTTGTTCTGAAATTAATGTGTAAAATTCTGTGGTGTGCTGGCCCAGAGGGGCTCAGAGCCAGGACCAGCAGCCATGTGACTCTGGGCACATCCCCAAACTTCATGCACCTAAGTTTCCTCATCTGTGAAAGGATCGTCATGCGTTTCACCTCAGAGAACAGTGGTCCCCAACTTTAGGGGCACTAGGGACTGGTTTGTGGAAGACAATTTTTCTGCAGACCAGGTGATGGATGGTTCTGAGGGGTCTGCAGCTTGGCTTGCTGTGGTCCCCGGCCAGTCAGACCTCTCTGCTGCTGATCATGGTGTTTGCAGCCGCTCCCCAGCACCCGCACCCCCACCTCAGCCCCTCAGATCATCAGGCATCAGATTCTCAGAAGGAGCCACAGCCCCATCCCTCTCATGTGCTGTCTCCAGGGGGGTTCACACTCGGTGAGGATCTAAGGCCGCTGCTGTTCTGGGGGTGAGGGGACGAGCTCAGGCTGTGAGGGCAGTGATAAGGAGCTGGGAGGGCTGTGAGCACAGAGGGGCCTTTGCCGGCTTCCATGCTGGGCCACCCACCCGCAGGCCACCCATGCAGCCCAGCCCTGGGGGGTGGGAACCAAGCATGAACAAGGGGCCTGGGACTTGTAAAGCTGCCTTGTCACTGCTGCTGTTGTTTCATGTTTCAAGCACTCTACACGTATCCCTGTGAGAGGTTCAGGATGCTGAGGCCTCATCTCTCAGAGCTTAGTGTTCATATACACAATTTACAGTTGGGAGAATCGTATTTCACTTGATATCTAGAAAGTTCCTCCTTCCCCCATGACATCCACCTCTTACTGAGCAGTGGTTGAAGATGTTTTAGAAGTGGTGCCTGTAACCCGGGGCAGCAGGAGGGGGCGCTCACGTGCTCAGAGGAGAGAACGCGGGGATCTGGCACCAGGAGGTTGATGATGACCGTGGCAAGGCTGGAGGTCATGACCGGCTCTGCCAGGGCGCACTCGGGTGCAGCCTCGGGCAGGTCACTCAACTGCTCTGAGTGCCTTTTCCCATCTCTGGGATGGTGATAGTCTCTGTCTCACCCAGTCTCTGTGAGATGACACATGAGGAAGAGCTTTGGGGTTTGTCCTTGTTGGTGTGAGCGCCCCAGCTCCACCTCACGAGCCAAGGGCCCCTGGACTTCCCCAGCCCCCTCACCCCCTTCCCTCCCGGGTCCTCCCCAGACTCTCCCTCCCTGTCCAATTCTCTCTGAAGCTGTTTACTTCAGCCCTTAAGCGAAGGGCCCGAAATCATCCTTTAGGATAATTTGTTCCCAGGTTTCTTCCCCACTGGGCTTAAGGCACTGAAAGCCAGGGAGGGAGAAATGGTTTAAAAATTCACTGAAACACAGCTGACAGCAAGACAGTCCACCTCGCACAGCTGGGAACAACCTCACCAAAGGAGGAACTTATTTATCCTAGAAGCAACAGTGCTGTCTTCAAGGGAGAGCAATATGCAAAACACAACAACAACAACAACAAAACATCTCCTAGAGCCACAGACACCAGGCTCCTCCATGCAGCTTTAGTTTCCCTGGTCAGTAAACATTCACCCAGCAGTGACCACAGGCCAGGCCGGAAAATCTAAAAGGAGAAACTGAGTCGTCTGTGGCCAGCAGGACCCTGCGTTCAAGTGTGTTACTTAGGGAAACAGAAGGCGGTTCACTGCAGGAAAAGATGTTAGTTGCCTGCCAACCCACACCCCCTAATAATTTCATAAAGTCATTGTGTTTGACCAACAAGCTACAGAGTCATTTGGTTGCCTGCGACAGGCTGTGTTTGACTTCCTAAACCAGTGATTTCTTTAGCATACAGGTATTTTGCCAGTAATAATTAAGTTAAAATGCAATCAAATATTCAAAAATAGAAAATACTAACTTCAAAAACTTCTTATCTAGCTTTTTTTTTTATTGGCACAGCTCAGTCATTAAGGTTGCTCAGACTCAATCCCAAAATAGCCTATGTCAAATGCACTTAAAAAAAAAAAAAGGCCTACAAAGTAAAAGCCTGTGCTTTCTAAAGCCCCTGGCGGTACTCGCTATTCAAACATCAAAGCCCTGCATTTGTAGGCTAAAAATTCATCACAGATTTTAAGGTCTCACCCATCCACAAGCTGCATACAGGTTTAGAATCCTAAAAGCCCCCAAGCCCCAGAAGCACCGTCTCACTAGATGTTTCCAACCCAAAGGGCCCTGAGTTTCATTCCTCTGGAAAGCAGGCGCCGGTTCCGGGTGACTAGCTCTGCTTTCATATTTCTCTAATCTGATGCTGGAATTTTTCCCTGCAGCTTTAGGGACTGACATGACCTGGGCCCGTGAGAGCCTGGGATGACACTCGTGACTGTCCTGTGGTTTTATGAGTTCCCTTTAGTAGATGGTCTTGTTTTCGGTGAATATTTGGAAATCTTTGACTTAGTACATTGAAATCTGTGTGGGAATATGAGAGTACAGGTCAGAATTCAAGCCAAGAGAGAATTAAAAAAAAAAAAAAAAACTTCCTGGCCATGAAAACTAGCCGTGTAAGAGATGGAGGCGGGGATAGAGGCTGTGTTCATGAAGTTAGGGAACGGTAGAAAACGTTCCTTAAACCGCAGCGGGAAATGGGTCAGGTCCCACAAGTATTGGTTTAATTCACTGCTCGGTGAGAACCACAGACAGGAGGCTGGTTAAAGGCTGAGCCCAACAACAGTGGTCAGGAAAGCAGCTGTGGTTGCTGGATGCTCTTCAGCTCCTCTGGGCTGTTGTGAAAACTAAGGACGACCAGTAACATGAAGTGAGCTTCTAAGAACCTGCTCAGAAAGGGAGAGATAGGGAGGGAGGAGGAGGAGAGAGATAGGGAGGGAGAGAGAGATTGGGGGGAAGGGAGAAAAAGAGGGAGGGAAGGAGGGAGAGAGAAAGGGAGGAAGGGAGAGAGAGGAGAAAGAGAGATAAGGAAGGAGGGAGAGAGAGGGGGAGGGAGGAAGGGAGAGAGAGGGAGGGAGGGGCAGAGAGAGAATGTGTCCTAGGAGGCACAGTGTTAGGAAGGAATGGAAGCGTCTGAGATGGCAGCATCCCTGAGTCTGGCTCTGGTTGCGCCTTTCCTGTGAGGGGCTGGCCGGCTATAGACACAGCGCTGTCCTTCCCACGTCTAATGACTCCTTTACTCACGCTCTCTGCTTCTTGCTTTTTATCTGCTTTGTGTGTATGTCACTTTTACTCTGAATATTTTCATAAGAGTAAAAAAGAGGGCGGTGGAGGTGACAGTGAAAAGGTGCACATCACTCTCCTTGTGGGAAGCGCTCACACGCGTTTGAGGGGAGGGGCGGCAACAGTCAACTAAAATAGGTTCTTTCAATTACATTCAAGTGCCCTTTGCCAGCGTATGTCCCAGTTACGGCGGATCACTGCAAACTGGTGGATAGCTATTAAATAATACCTTTAGGTTTAATATTTTTGGCTACAGTCTTGCTGCTGCCGGCTTCACTCTACAGAGATGCTGACATTGCTCTGGAGCCCGTGCCCGGAGGCACCTGGAGTCTGGATGTTCAGCTGTGACCACCGACCCGAGACGGGAGCTGTGACCACATCAGGTGAGTTTGCCCACCGTGTCCAGCCAGCATCCCTTGCCGTTCTCTGAGAAGGGCGTCCTTGTAGGTCAGCGTGCCCAAGCCACCATTCTGTGACATCTGAGAGCACTTCCTGCTACTTTAAGGGATTATATAATCCTGAAAAATAGTTTCAAAAAAAAGATTGAAGTTAACCTTATTTTTGTGAACATGCCCTAAGTCTTACAATACTCCCCTCATCCCCATTTTTGCAAGGAGAGGGATGATGGAAGCCAGCATGATGGGAACTCGCTGCCGTGTTTTGTTTTGAGACGGTCTCACTATGTTGCCCTGGGTAAAGTGCTATGGCATCACCACAGCTCACGGCAACCGCAAACTCCTGGACAGGAGCAACCCTCTTTTACTTTCATAGAAACCATTTACAGCAGCCTCACCACGTGCCCGGCACTGTATGTACACAAGAGATCAGTGGCCTTCTGAGCGGATTCCTAAATGAAGACACTGAAACTACGGAAAATCCAGGCACCTAGCGCAGATCTGAGAGCTATAAGGAACAAGTCTAGAATTTTAAACTAACTTTGACATCAACAGTAATACTCTTTCCTGTATTCCATGCTCATTATCTAACTCTAGCTCTTTAAGCTCAGGGACCATGTCTTAACAAGTTTTGTATATCCCACAATAAACAAATCTCATATATATACGGATTGCACATGGCAGGTCCTGTCCCCAGAGAGAACTGTGAAAAGGAGGGAAAAGAGAAGCTTTCCGTGGAGAAAACTGTCAACACGACCTCCGCCCATGAGTCCAGGTTCACAGGGGCAATTCCACGGCCCGCTGACGGGTACGGCATCAATGCATGGCACGACAATGGCCTGCTATGATCTTCTTCCCCCAAACTCATAAACCTTGTCTAATCACGAGAAAAACATTGGACAAATCCAAGCAGAGGGACAGTCCCCACAACACCTGGTCAGGGCCAGTCAAAGCTGTCCAGGTCATTAGAAACAAGCACATTCTCAGTTGAGAAGAGCCTGAGGGAGGCTTGATGTAATGTGATATCCCAATGGGCTCTTAAAACAGAAAACAGGTTGTCAAGATAAACTAAAAAAAATTGGAATAAAGTATGGCCTTTACTTAGTAATTTCCTGGTGCTGGTTATTGGTTAGTTATTAGTTGGTTATTAGTTAGTTGTTAGCGTCACACTAACGAACAACGTTAACAGCAGGAAAACTGGATGAGTGACACAAGAAGGCTCTGGCTGTCTTCTCAACTTCTCTGCAAATCTAAAACTATTCTAAAATTAAAAACTTTTAAATTGAAAACCTATATAGCATTCTGATCTTCCTTTCTAACCTGTGGCTTGGTCATTAGGGTATCATCGCTCTTGTGGGGGAATCTTTGCATTTTTTCCCTGGGCTTGGACTCAAAGGCAGTTGACTGGTGTTGGCAGGTGCACAGGTTAAATAGTTCTGCCAGAACACTTGCTAGGAATTTTCAGAGTGAGCTTTGCTTGGTGCTACCTGCTCTTCACACTGCGGGCCACCCACCCGGCCAGGCAGCAGACTCCGCAGCAGGGCACGCCTGAGTGGGTCTTGACCTTGTGACTGAACATGCGCCTGCCCGGCGGAGCAGACAGCGCGCTGTGAAGCACATCAGGAGGCCTCATCAGAGCCCATATTTTTATAATAACAAGTTTGATACTGCAACACCGGGTCACATTCTCAAGGTCAGGACTACACACCAGGAACAGGTGATCCCCAGTAAACCACAATCTGGTTTTTATTCCATCTGTGTTAAAACCATCTGTCGTAAGAGGAAAAGTAAAGCAAAATAAATAAATGAGAGACAGTCCGAACCAAATATTCATTCCTACCCCCTGGTGAATGTAGATGTGCGAGGTAACATTTTGAATATTGAGGATTCTAGGCAAAATAATAATTTACAGTAATATTACCTGAACATTTGGCCTTACTCTCCAGAACAAGTACAAAGACCCAAACAGCAGAGGAGTCAGTGAAATACAGTGAAGAGACGCTGAGAATCTCACCGTTGTCAATCTAGCTCTTAACACCCTTAGTGAGAGTCTTTGTGAGTTTTATTAAACAATGGAACATCATTTTTTATAAGAGGACATTTATCTTGATGATTCTTAAATTACAGAGGATGGAAATTTATAAGTGTATCTGTAAATATTGCTCATTTTTGATAAAATGCTGCCTTAGATTCTAGAAGCTTGTTTTAAGTCAATGAATTTATGGGGAAACACACAAGTAAAATGTTAGCGCATTTGCATATAGGAAATAATATTTAACGTATTCAGTAGTTTTTCTTATTCACTCTTTATCTATTTAAAAAATACTGAAGAACTTGCGACCTTACTTAGTTTCCAAATATTTAGAACTGTTTGATACTGCCCCCCCCCCCGGAATTGGTAAAGCAGCATAAATAAAACATTTCATAAAATTCCCCCTTATTTTTTAGGAATAAAAGAAGAGCTGATTCAGATTTTCTGAGAGATTACAACCCAAACACAGATAAATTCTTGTAAGAGAAGTGATGTGTTTCTGTGCTTCAGGGGTAGCGACTGACGTCCCCCAAATGCTTTTGAAGGTAAGAGAACATTTCAGAGATCTAAGGTTTAGTGGGGTTTGAAGAGTGAATATATTTCCCTTCTTCATTTTCCTGGTTTCCTGTTTTCTGACACTGTCTGCTCACCTCTTAGTATTTCTGAATTTTACTCAGTCCTCACTTGACTAGGAAGGCATCCTTTTTCTTTGATGATACTCTATTCAAATTTTATTGAAAAAAAAAAAAAACAGCCCTAAGACTGAAGAAGGGGAAGGAGGTTAATCCGGGCTGCGGGGCGGTGGTGGGCAGAGTGCAGAGCCTGCCCCACTGCACACAGGGCAGTGCGACTCCCTGCCCTCTTTGGAAGGCAGCCCCAGGACTGTTGAGGAAAGAGACATTCCATGGCGTTCCTGAAGACTGTGATCAGGGCTCCTGTCTTTCGCCAGGTTCTACATAAACTTGGCATGGCTCAACGTAATTGCCCACCAGGCTGGTAACTACAGGCCTGAACTCCAAATTCTTATTTGTACCTGTCTGCGCCCGCTCTGTAGTAGCTGACTCACAAATCATGAATCCCTTGATGGTCTAGGACTGGGGTGTGAGTGCGTGTCTGAATAACAGGGCATTCCATGGCCATGCTGACCTTTGTCTGTTTTGTGCTACTACAGCAGAATACCTTGACGGAGTAAGTTAAACTGAACAGAGTTTATATATTACAGTTCTGAAGGTGGAAAGCCCAAGGTCGGGGGTCCACATCTGTTACGGGCCTTCTTGCTCAGTCTCCCCATAGCAGAAGGTGGAGAGGCAAGAGGGCGGGTGCACGAGAGACGGGGCTGGACTCACCTGGCAGGAACCCACTCCCCAGTAATGGCCTTACTCCATTCATGAGGGCAGAGTCCTCATGGCCTGATCACTTCCAAAATGTGCCACCTCTCAACACTGACAGGATGGGATTAGGTTTCCAACTCATGGACTTGGGGACATATTCAAACCACACCTCAGACTGAGACAGGATTTCGATGAAAGGATTCAAAACGGATACAGAGCAAGAGAGGAAGGAAGGCAGAAGAGAAAGAAAGAAGCTTTGGTTATCACAGTAGCAGGGTGCTGGGACGGAAAAATGTTGGTGGGCAGGAGCGGCCGCGCTACGGACGGTCAGCAAAGGCAAAACTCAAGCTGACAGTCAAGCGATGGTTGTGCAAAGAACAACTGGAGACTCTTCTGAGCAAAGGAAAAAGCTGGTGCCAGGCCTGGGTGTTGTCAGAATCTTGGCATGTTTGAGGACCATTTCTATGGTGGGCGTGGAGGGGCACGGGGACAGTGTAAGGATAAGATCAGCGAGATGTAGGGCTGAGTAACGGTGGGCTTCATCATCTGCCAGTAAGGGTCCCAGCTTTATTTTGAATATGATTGAAAGCCACCCTGAGGTTTTCGGCTAGGCTAAGGAGTGAGGGTGACTTGATCTGATACACGTTTCTTTTTTTTTTTTGCAGTTTTTAGCTGGGGCTGGGTTTGAACCTGCCACCTCCGGCATATGGGGCTGGTGCCCTACTCCTTTGAGCCACAGGTGCCACCCTGTGATACACATTTCTTAAAGATCACAATTTTAGAAGATCACACCTTGATGGATGTTTTAAAAGATCACATGTTTTAAAAAGAATATTAGGAAGACTATTTTATAGGAGAGAAAGGCGTAAGAAGGGAAGAACGGATGCCACTGAGGAAGCTACGGCTAATGACCAGTGACAGTGGCTCACACTTGGGAGGGGGTGAGCTGGACACGCAGAGACGGACGATTCCGGATGACAGAGAGGGCAGGACCAGTAGACGGACTGGAGGTGGGGAATAAAGGAGAAGAAGTGTTAAGCTTAAGTTATGAATTTCCAGCTTGGGGGGCTGGGTGGATGATGGTGCCTCTTGCTGGGATGGGTCACACTGGTGGAAAGTCAGACCGGGCGGAGGGAGGGAGCTGTGGAGCAGGGCCCGTCTTCACCATGTTATTTCTGAGGCATCTAATTGAAGATGTCGTGCTGGCCACTGGATGTACAAGTCCAGGGACTTCTATTTCATGGCTAAGACACATCCAGAAATTTAATCTGGGTCTGCTCATCTGATAAAGAAGATCTAAGGGGGGTTTGGTCATAGCTGTAGTTTGCTCCAATATTTAGAGGTCTGTGAGAGGAGAGATGATCAGAGAAGGTGTCTGAAAAAGAACAGCTCAGTAAGACAGAAGAAAGACCGAGAGGGTGAGATGTTACGGAAGACAAAAGGAGACGGCGCTTCAAGAAGAATGGGACGGGCCACCTGCGACTGTGCTGACAGACCAGACAGCAGTGACCTGAGGATTTGGCAGGTGGACGTCCCCGCAGAACAGTCTTTGAGGCTGAGTACGGGGGACACGTATTTGGAGCAGGTTAGGTCTCTGGAAGTCCAAGTCTTTGTAGTCAAGGCATATTTTTGTTTTTACTTAGGAGGTTAGGAATACATTTGTACACTGATGGCTGTGTGAAATAAAATCGGCAAGTGTTTTGAAATAACAGCTTTTGTAGAAATAGTTAGAAATTTGAAAAACCACTTCCTCCCTCTTAATGCATTAATAGCTTTTTTTTTTTTTTTTTTAAAGGAAATGGCTCCTTTTCAAATTGGGAGAGTTTGTTAATTCTCAAACATGTTGAAGCAAAAAAATACCTTTAAGTATCATACTCAAGGGGTGAGACTTACATGTCGACAGTCTGAAGTGACCGTTTACACAGAAAGCAGAAAGAATAAAAGGTTCTAATACTTCTGAAAGTGATGAACACAGAACTGCAGACACTTAAAAAGGCAGAAAACATTTTCACCAGCAGGTATTTAGGGAGGCGTCTATCTAATACAAATAAATTCTATTTATTTATTTTAAAAAGTGAGCATCCATACTACACATTATTCTTCCAGACACAATAGTGCAGGTGGAGTGAGTCACTGCACAGGTGGAGGCCAGCGTGCCTGCAGCCGTCCAGACCAATTTTAAGGTGAACTTGTGAAGTGGTCAGTGGGGAAGTTCAGACATCTGGGTGGCGTGATCAAAGACAGGGGTCGGTGTAATATTTAGGGACATGGTGGATAGGATGGACTGTGGCACAGGGACTGTCAGGAAATGCAAACATAAGGATAATTTGGGGTGATTTCATAGCTGGTTTGAATGCTGAGGCAAAGCATTTAATTTTGCCAAAATTTGTACAGGTGAACATTTTCATACAGAGTAATGTCCTTCACATTTTCTTTTTGCTATTAAAATATACATTCTGGCTGGGATTTTCTCTAAGAGGTTCGCAATACAAGCTGCTGAAGTGGTCAAACCAGCAAGTGTCCTGGAGAACTTGAGCTCTAAAAGGAGGCTAGTGGGCGGCACTGTCTCTCCTGAGCAGGTCACATTCCGCTGTCCTGTGAGGAGGGTATTCTGTTCTCACGTCACAGATGAGAGGACAGGCTCCGGGTTTAACAGCCTGCCTAAGACTGTGTGGGGAAGCCAGTGGGAACATGGAGCCAACACTGTCTGCAAAGCCAGAAGAGAACGCGTCTTACCCTTTCTTAAGAAGTTGACTCTGGTGGGGGCTGTGAGACCTCCTGCCTGAAATGTGTGTAACACCCACATTTGCCATCCTTGTCCATTTGCCCGTCACACAGTACGTAGGTATTATCTGTCCCTGCTGGGTTGTGGCTGCACAGCGACTCAGCGTTATACATGGATTTTGGTCTCAATCTCCAGTTTACGACCCCAGTGTGTGTATAGGTTGGAGTTCTGAATTAAGCATTAAGGAGCCCAGGCTTGCCAGATTCTTATTCTCTGCCAGATCTGTTGTTCTGACAACAGGTAACCACCGTGCTCGACCCAAGCCACCCCTGCACAACTGCAGGGGGCGCCATTCATACCTCTTGCTGCGGGGGTGCCAGTGAGGCAGTGGCTGGCCCCGCTTCCCGGCTGCTGTGCTGACGTGGGATCCCATAGCTGTCGAGGCCCAGATGCCCCAACCCAAATTTGATGGTTGATTCATATGTCAGCTTGGCTGGGCTAAGGGATGCTCAGGTAGCTGGTAAAACATTGTTTCCTGGTATGAGCATGAGGGTGTTCCTAGAAGAGATTAGCATTTGAATGGGTGGATGGAGCAAAGATCTGCCCTCGCCAGCATGGTGGGCACCATCCAGCGTCCAGCCCGCTGGGGCCCCAGATAGAGCAGAAGGCAGGGTGGATGAATTTACTCTACTTTTCTCGAGCTGGGAGATCCATCCCAGACACTGGAGCTCCTGGTTCTAGGGCTTTCAGACTCTGAGTCTCACACCTCTGTCCCACCCTGTGGGTCTCACCTCCTCGTCCCCTCAGTTCTCAGGCCTTCAGACACAGACTGAATGGCACCACTGGCTTTCCTGGTCCTCTAGATTGCAAATAGCAGGTCATAGGGCTCCTTGGCCTCAATAATTAAATGATCCAATTCTCACTGTAAACCCCCCATCATGAACAGATCCTGTTGATTCTGTTTCTTTAGAGAAATAGACGCCAAGTTTCCTGGGGTCCTGTGGGCCATTTATCTCGGACAGTTGATTGTGTCTCCAAGGGCCAGAGCGCTCCCTCCAGCCCAGTCCTCCAGTACTCCAGTTTCTCCAGCTGCTAAATTGTCTCCATCCCTGAACTGTTAGGAGCCCAGTACGCCTTCCACGTGAACTTGGGAAAAGGCCTTGAGAATCTGAACAGGTCATTCAGAGGAAATGTCAGAGATGTGGGCTTTATCAGAGAACAGGCAAAGAGATGAATTCACCATTCACCATTCACCTGTCAAACACTAGCAAGCGCCCAGATGGGTCAACACATCCAGCTTCGTAGGGGTGTGACCTGTGCTGTCACAGAGGGTCTCATGCTCACACTGACCCCGTGTCTGGGTTAACACTTTGCCGTGATATAAAGAAATATATGAATTTCTTTATATAATAATTTTATGGCTGAACATGTGTTTGTAGGTGAAGTCTGATGGGACGATGGAGAGTGAGCCCCAGCGGAGAAGAAGACACCCACCCAAGAATCGTATCTCACTCCTCCCTGCCCTGTCTGCACACAGCATTTGTGACCCCTATGAGGAGAACTTTCCAGACCAGTGATTGTCAACCAGTGAACCAGTGCACCATGAGAGGATTTTAGGTGTGCCATGAAAAGTTTTAAAGATCATTAATTAAATTATTTTCAAAAAAAAATTAAAGCACAGTAAGTACATTCTACTTTAACTTTTTTTGATCAACACAATTTAAGTGTGCCGCAGAAGTTTAACCATATAGGTTCAAGTGAGTTGTGAGATAAAAAAAAAGTTGTAAAACACTGCGGCAGATCCAGGACGTGTGAGAATTCAGTGAGACTCAAAGTGAGTACAAAGTAGTGTGTCCTGTCCACAACTAGGCATGCAGGGGTTTCGACAGCCCCAGGTGAAAGCGCTTTCCATTCAAATCAGAATTTGCTTCAAACACAGAAGGAAAAGTGAGCAGTTAGGGAACCCTAGTGTATTCTTTCTTGGTCTTATTACAGTGCAAATAATAATACAGAAAGGGATAGTGCCTTTTACATTCAATCATCTGTACTCATTAGCAAGCTCAGGGTGGATAGCGTTGGTAGAATGCAATCCAATGTCTATCAGGAAATTAACTCAAATAGTTGAGTTGATTTTGTGCAGTATTTCTGCTTTTCTGGTAAAAATATTCATGTGCCTGTGTGAGGTGCAAAACTGAAACTGTAATTTTGACGGTATTACAATACTTAAATTCACTTACATTTGCATTTAAACTTGGCAATATGCAACATAAAGAAGAATGGCAACAAAACCCACACTACAAATTTACAATTCAAATTTATCTTAGGACGCTATTAAGTAGCACATAAGAGCTCCGCAGTTCAAGAGAGACCTGGGAGGAGAATACATTAGATGTTAGTACTTTTAACAGCCCGTCCCTCTTTTGTTACACGGAGCCATGCATTGTTATTTTGTGGGGGGGTCCCACAAATTATGGGGGCCTGTGCCTGGGGCCAGCCGCCGTGCTGGGAGGTAGGAGTTAATAATGATTCCTGTCCTGCTGGCATTTACATCAGAGCAGAAATATTTTCATAGTAAAAATTGTTATAATAGGTGTGACAGACAAACACAGGGAGCCATGAGAACATGTAAATTGGAGAACGTGCTCAGGGGCGTTGCCCGCTGCCCACTGGACAGCCCTTCTCCCTGGCCTACAAAATTCAGCTCCTTTGGTGATGGAAACAGCAAGACCCCTACTATCCTGGCAGGTAGGCACATCACTCAATCCCATCCAATGCTATCTGAGTGGACATGGGGACGTTTTAAAAAAAGATTTTCCTCCCTCATAAAGAGAGAACTGTGTGAGGAGTAACCCCTCCCCTTCTTTTCTATAACTTTTTCTATCCCTACGTGAGGACATGATCCCTGGAGCTGTGGCAGCCATCTTGTGACCATGAGCAAAAGTCAGAAAAATAACAGAAAGCTTAGTGAGGGCTGTCACATAACTGTAAACCTGTGAGTCCCTCCAGAGCTATACGCCTGTAGAGTTGTTGGTAGGTGAAATACATCCTCACCGTTAAAGATGCTTTTGGCTGGGCTCCCTGTTGTTTGCAGTCAAGACTTCGTAACGTTTATCTAGTCTGGGTGATCGGGGTGGGGAAGCCACATTTACTTATGCACCAAAAGCCTGAGCAGGAATTAAGGTTTCAAAGATTTGGGAGAATAGATTTCCAGGCAGACAGAGTAATGTCTTTGAAGCTCCCTGATCAGGAAAGCGCTGGGTGTATTTGCGAAGCTAAGATTCCCAAGTGTATGTGCTGAGGACCAGAGCAGATGTCAGCCCTGTGGCCCTCGGGCTCCAGGATGCCTGGGCAGATAGACGACACACCCTCTTTCTCTGGAGGACGGTGATGAACTGGTTGCTACTACCTGGGAAATTTCAGAGTCTGGAACTCAGGTGTCCATTTAGACCTCCCCTAGCTACCAAAAGTTATCTTTGCATTTTGTTCACAGTCCCACCTTGTCGGGTGAAGCTACCGTGGGTGGTGACACAGAGGTCCAGACGTCTAGCACACTGCAGGTCCTGGGGCAGGTAAATTCTTTGCGCCAATAAGGAAGCAGACTGGTGTGGAGGCAGCCCAGGGCACAGGTAAAATCCTCAGAGGCTGCCTCAGTGACCAGACTGAGAACAATTTCCATGGGAGATTTGGATGGTTCCCCAAATGATAAAAATAGTGAGAAGGCGACGTCATGAGGAACGTTTGTATAACTGCAGTGTTAATGATTGGACCGCACTCAGGCCCTGATGGAGTGTGGCCTGGCTGCCTGATGGTGTCCACAGATAACGGCACCTGGAGGGAGGGGGCCGGCAGAGCGTCTTGAGTTTACCTCATTGCATCCAGGTCTTGATTCAGTGCCAGAAAGGGGGAGAGCTGCGCTTTGCCGCCCAGACACACCCCTCAAAGGCCCACTCAACACTGCAGTTACACAGCAGCAGGGATTTTCTGTAATTTGTGGGAGGAAGGAGACGAAACTCTGACCCTGAGTTGGAAACAGAAAAAATAAGAGAGAAGGAAATAGCATTTTAATTATGTTTTAAAATAACTTATCTGGCACCTGTCAGCATCATAAAATCATTAATCCTCCTAATAGCCATATTAGCGAGTCCCACGGTTGAGAGAAGCGGCAATTAAAGTTCTGAGATGGCTGAGCGGCTCGGCCACGGTGGGGACGTCTGGAGACGGCAGGGACAAAGGGGCTCTCTGCATGTGCCAAGCGCGTATCTGTCCCCTTCCTTTGGCTTTGAAGCCTTGACCGAGATTGGACAGGAAACAAAGATGACGTGCGGGGGCATGAGCTGCTGTTGGCCCTGTGGTGTCATCAGGTAGAAACAGCACGATTCGGTCGGCACTGAACGATCTCAAGTGGAAAGTTCTGAGGCTGTATGAGATATTTTAATGGATTTTAATGAAAATCTGATGGGTGTGTCCGACTTGAGCCAAGATGCGCCTTTGAGTCTTCCTGTATTAGTGTTCCTCTTTCTCTCTCTGACTCTCTCTCACTCATCGCGTGTGGGTTGAATGCCCGCTATCCTCCTGGCGTGGCTCCAGACGCTAGAAACATAGCAGGACCTCAACTTGTCTTTGGTTCTTTCAGAGCTTGTCTTCTGCAGGGCAGCAGACACATGATGAATAAGGAGAAAGGAGGTGAAGAAAGGAGGACCGGAGTGCCGAGTGATGCCTGCTGAGGGACACAGAACCGGTGAAGGGAAGCCGTGAGTCTGGAGTGGAGGGTTCTGCTGGGTGATCTGGGTAGGACTTTCAAAAAGTGACATAAGAATGGAGACCCAGGGAGCATGGGGACGGACTCCTGGGGGAGAGGTCTGCAAGTGCAAAGGCCCTGGGGCAGGAACAATATGACAGAGCTGTAAGGAGAAGGGGAGCAAGTAGTGGGAGATGCAGCTGACAGCCATCCACCGTCCATCCATCTATCCATCCAGCCATCTATTCATCCATCCATCCTTCCATGTATCCATCCATCTATCCATCCATCCATTTATCCATCTGTCCATCCATCCATCCATCCATCCATTTATCTATCTGTCCATCCATCCATCCATCCATCCATTTATCCATCCATCCTTCCATATATCCATCCATCCATCCATCCATCCATCCATCTATCCATCCATCCTTCCATGTATCCATTCATCCATCCATCCATCCATCCATCCATCCATCCATCCATCCATCCATGTATTCATCCATTTATCCATTTAGCCAGCCATCTATTTATCCATCCATCCATCCATCCATCCATTTATCCATCCAGCCATCCACCCATTCATCCATCCAAGACAAGGGAGTCCTGCAGGCCAGCTACTGCCCTCAGTGCTGCTCTGAGGGGAAGGGTCTGTGCTTTTCTTCCTTTGTTAGCTTCTGTGCAACACTCTCCATGTTAGACTACTGATTTAAAGAGAGAAAAATTTTTTAAAAAAGCCAACTCTGCAGACATCTTCAGAGTTTAGTTTTATAATAAAAACTTTGAATAATTAGACCTTTACATTCCTGAAGATAAACATGTAATCTTTTATCTTATTTAGCTCAATAAAATTGTTCAGAAGATAAAAATGGTAAAGACAATGTAAAATTTAACATTTTAGTACTGAAGTTGTACACTGTTTTACTTAAAATTTGGGGGAGTCATTTGCTCTGACTTCAACTCAAGAAAATACTTTTTGTTGCTAATGTAATCTGTTTTTGTAATGATGTCAGCAAATAAAAGGATGCTTATATTTGAAAAAAAAAAACAAAACTGAAGAGAAAAAGTACCCCCCCCCACCTCCCATGGGCCTCAGTTTCCTGTCTCTTCGTGGCTGACCCGCAGTGAAGTATGTAGTGACCTTATTTTGCCTTATGTACTTTCACAGAAAGACACCCTAACACAGCGGTTCTCAACCTGTGGGTCATGACCCCTTTAGACTGTAATAAAGGTTCGTGGCATTAGGAAGGTTGAGAACCACTGCCCTAATGCATTACTCCAGGCCTGTTTGTAAATACGAGTGAGTATTAGCACAGTTTGTTCCAGGGGTTCTGTGATAATCAAAGGCCCCTTTGCTTGGCATATTTTGGCCACGGGAATCCAAGCAAGAGCGGTTTTGCAAGATCAGCATTTAGCATCCTGTGACACCCACTTGGCAAACACTTTGTTAGCTAACAGTGTCTAACAGGTTTCCATGTGAAAAGTAATTTGGAGAATGTTTCTGAAAAGAATTGCAAGCCATCTCTGCGTGGACCTGACAGCTGACACTGTGGAAGGTTTCTACCCAGATGGAATCAACAGAGACCCGGGCGTTAGAGGGCTGGGCTTCTCTGGGTAAGTCCAAACCGCTCTGACAAATACTGGGTCAAACGAATCTTAGAGATCACAGAAAGACCTACAGACGAAATATTATTTGCTTCTCCTTTTTTAAATTCTCTTTTGGTGCAGACTTTGTGATCACTTGAGCCTATGGAGGTGACACTATATACATGCTACATATTACATTAGCCCAGTCCTGTGAAAAAGTTTGCCAGGAGGAGCTGAGGACAGTCGGCATAGATTCGACTAGTTGGTACAGTAGATTTGCAAATAAGAATGTACATTTCATTATTATTTTTTGGTGATAACTGGAAACAAATTATGTGTGTCCTATGTGAATTACAGGTGTGAGCGGGGTCACATAATTTGATTATATGACAAATTCGTTGATGTCCATCTCTCACTGCTGCCAATCTCTTGAGTAGAGAGCCTGTATCTCCCCCCTGCCATTTCCCTCAGAATCTAATACAACTGTGTACACTACTCACACTGACATATAGTAGGTGCTCATGAAATACTTGTGGAATGAATGAAATACGAGTAAAAAGAGGAACTGCCATGAATTAGTTAATACTTAGGACCATTTTCTCTTTGGGTGAGATAAACCAATTAAAAAATTTTGAACATATCCACTTATTCTATCTTATTTTCTTTTTATAGTTACAAATCACGGCATATACACATAATAATTTTATGAATTATGAGCGTGATGATGATATAATACTATCTTCTTCATTGGGTCAGTTTCACAGCCCTTCAGCCTCTTGCCCTTTCCCCACCTCATATTAATAACCTAAAAATATGTCTAATCAGAGCGTGAATGTCACCAACCAATATTCTTATCTCTGCACGGCCACTTCCCACAAGCTCTGTGACCTAGAAAGGGTGCCATAAATTTTCTGTGACTCAATTTCTTCATGTCTGAAATGAAGATCATAAAATCTACCTCAAGGGACAGGCAAATTAAATGAACTAATATATGTCAAGTTCCGAGAAGAGTGCTTGTCACCTGTGTAGGAAGTGACCGGCTGGCCGTGGGCAGGGGCCTCAGTTCCTTCCCAGGTGGGCTTCTCTAAAGAGCTGCTCCCAGCACGCAACCGACCCCTCCCAGAGAGTTCACCCCAGAGACAGAGAAGATCAAGTTGCAGCGCCTTGCATGACCTCATCTTTGCAAAATTACAGCTTTGCATATGCTCACCCTGGTATTTTGAATGGCAACAGCCACAGAGTTTCCAATCTTGTTTAAAAGGTAACCACTTGGCTTGGCGCCTGTGGCACAATCAGCTAAGGCGCCAGCCACATACACCTAAGGTGGCGGGTTCGAATCCCCAGCCCGGGCCCGCCAAACAACAATGATGGCTGCAACCAAAAAATGGCCGGGCATTGTGGTGGGCGCCTGTGGTCCCAGCTACTTGGGAGG
>CAUYQV010165630.1:0-58840 GCA_963574575.1 Galagoides demidoff | reverse complement strand
GGAGGTGTGAATGAGTGGAGAGAGGGTAAGTTGTGGGGCCACACCTATGGTGCATCTTACAAGGGTACATGTGAAATTTACTAGGTGTAGAATATAAATGTCTTAACACAATAACTAAGAAAATGCTGTGAAGGCTATGTTAACCAGTTTGATGAAAATATTTCAAACTGTATATAAAACTAATACAGCCTTTTTGGAAAGAAGAATGGAGAATCCTCAAAGAGTTAAAAGTAGACCTTCCACTTGGTTCCACTATGCCATAACTAGGTATCTACCCAGAAGGGAGAAAATTTTACCATAAGCACATTTGCACTAGAATGTTTATTGCAGCTCAATTTACAATCGTTAAGATGTGGAATCAACCCAAGTGCCCATCAACCCATGAATAGATAAATAAAATGTATATATATATACCATGGAATACTATTTATCCATAAAGATAGAGACTTTACATTTTTTGCACTTACCTGGAAGAATTTGGAGAACATCCTCCTATGTAAGTATCACAAGAACAGAAAAGCAAGCATCCCATGTACTCAACACTAATATGAATCTAGTAAGTGAACAACTACACACCCATATAAGAGAAACATACAAATTCAAGAAGGAGTAAAAGGGTGGGGGAAGGGGAGGAGGTTTTGTGTGCTCTTACCCAATGGGAATAATGTAGGGTATATGGGTATATGGCATACTTCCTGGGTGAAGGACTCAACTACAACTTGGTGGTTTCCTTATAAATGCAAACAATGGGATACTGTAATGTTAAAGACAAAAAGAACTATACATAAATGCTGTCACCTGGACAATAAATGTATTTCTCACAGGAGTATGAATTAGCGATTTTGAAACTACACTAAAATTGCACAAATAGGTAAATGTTTTAGAATAAATGTTAAGAATTGAGTTTCTCACAAAGAAAGAGAAGGCTAAAATAAACTCTTGGAGAATTGAAATCTCAAAAAATTCTGAAATCTGAAAAAAATGCAAACAATGCAACCTAATCATGCATACTTTTATATCAATCTGGAAAAACAAACAAATAGACAAATAGAATTCCATAATAAAAAGACTTTGTGACTCTTCTTTTCTGGTTCCTGGATTCCAATTGCAGTTAGGAGGATTCTATTTTTCTTCTTCTTTGGTTTTAAAAGACAACTCTTTTTTTTTAATTGTATCACAAGAATCTTTAATGTTTACATGAAAGGTTACATGGCAGGATTGTATGTGTACTTAGTAAGTGTGCCAAGGGCCCACATTGAGACCAGTTCAGTTTATATCAGTTCACTCCACACAGATGTTTCCTGTGCCCAGCAAACTCAGAGGGCCCTTGACAGTTCTCTTGGCTAGCCCAACTTTGCTGCTAAGTTCTTCCAAACTCTCCAGAAGCAATCCACCCCAATACACATCACTCATCCCACATAAAAGAATAAGATAGACATTTTCTCAATATATTTCATCAGTTTAGCGCATCTCTGGTTCAAAAATTCTTGCACAAAAGTGAAAGCACCAACACAGCTTCCATATAAGCAAACACGCGTAACCCGAAGCACTACTTAATAGTACCCCAATACATACAACATTGCATTAAAAGGCATATACAAGCACTGTACTGAAAATTTACAGGTTACACCTGAATACTGGGCTGTAAATGTTGAATACTATAATGACCCACCCCACCCTTTCATAGCCCTGGTGAGGGTTGGAAACCATTATGCTGCCTCCAGACTTTGCTAGTCCTCAGAGACGCTGTTGTGGGGGGCAGTGGGCACTGGGGTTAGTCTCCCTTAAAGCTCTGGCCTCCTCCAGAGCGTCTCTGTAACGGGCAGGCCAGCCTGGGGATCTTTCGTAAAAACCCTACCCAGAAACTCCATGATTGGCTTCTTGATAATTTTGTAGGTGGCTCAGAAGCCCCAGGATAACTTGTATTCAGAGGCTCCACGTAGATGTGCTGCTATTTCGGGTAATTTCGCTGGACGAACTCCTCGCGATGAGCTTCCTCATTCCCTCAAGGAAGGGCGAAGGTGGAGTGCTTTTCCCAAGGCCTCAGCCCCACAAAGTGCAGCACGTTTTGGGGACTGCGGCCCTTCACGCGAATGAGGCTCAGGATCTGAGCAGGAGGCTGTCATGGGCATGCCGGCGCTCAGCGCTATCCCGTCCAGCTCCTGGGGATCAAGCGCTTTGACCAGCGCAAACTACACGGTGTGCAGCAGGCTGGTAAGCATCAGGTGCAACCAAAACACTCGGGAGAGGATGAGGCTGGTGTGCCTCAGGATGCTTCTGTACCATTTCTTGTAGCTGCCAATGACATTATTCACCATGTCTGGAAACCAGAAGATCATCTTCTTCTGGTCCTTGAGCGTGTATCACGTGATTTCAAGGTTCCTGGGCTGGGCTGCTGGGCCTGGTGGGCGTGGCCCTGCTTGGTGGTCTGCTCCCTTTGGGGCCTTCAGGTGGCCCCTGTACTGGGGCGTGGGTCGGCGGCGTAGCGCCAGTGGGGCCTAGAGATGGGCTATGTGGCCCTGCGGGGGTTGCAACCAAAGAGGCTGGCAGAGGGACCTCCAACCCAAATTCCTGGCTGTCATGCTTCTCGGAAATGGGGGCCGTGAACGCAAAGTTGGGGTCGCTCAGATGGTTACTTTGTTCCGACATTTCTGCGCGTCTGTCGGGGCTTCTCAGTCGCGCAGCTTCGAGACAACTGTTTGCGGTTCTCAATGTTTAAAAGTTAAGAGAAATCAGAGTCATTTCTGTTATGGACACACAGGGTAACCCAAAGGTCATTTTCCCTCATGGAAACATTGGTTTCCTTTTTTATAGGAAACCAAATTTCTTATTACTTAGTAAATATATTTTGTTACGACTATGGAATTTGTCCAAGCCCGAGGTCCTTCAATAAAAATAGTGCAGGTTTAGGTGCGGTAGACCACGCCTGAAATCCTAGTACTCTGGGAGGTGGATGTGGGTGATTTGTGTGAGCTCAGGAGTTCAAGACCAGCCTGAGTGAGAGTGAGCTCTATCTCTACTAAAAATAGAAAAAATAGCCAGGTGTTGTGACTAGTGCCTGTAGTCCCGGCTACTGGAGAGGGTGAGGCAAGAGGGTGGCTTGACCCCAGGAGTTTGAGGTTGCTGTGAGCTATGATGCCACAGCATTCCACCAAGGGAGACAGAGTGAAACTTTGTGTCAAAAAAAAAAAAAGATGCACGTATGATAATCTTGACCTTGAAACATTTGGGAATTGTTAGTTTTGATCAGTCCCTTTATCTGACAGATGATAAAATAGGTTGTGTGATGTCAAACGACAGCTATTTTGTGGTAGAGTTGTTTGGAGAACTCAGGCCTCCTGGCTATGTGTCCAGCAATTGGTCTGGCATTTGATAGCACCTCTGCCTTCTTGGAAAGCCCATCTGATGAAGTACAGATTATATTTCTTGAATATTTGGATAAAGGCAAAAGGAAATAGTGGTGAGAATTATAGGGAGAAAAAGTTTTGTTCTGGAACAAAGAATTTTTAAGCAGAATTAGAACTGTTCCACCATGGAAGGTGCTGCCTTGGGAATATTTGGAAACATTAAAACGGAACAAAACAAAACAAACATTGGGTGTCCTGAGGCATACTAGGCCTTGCCTACTGCACCTTTCTGAGTCGTATGAATTCTTTTCTTCTTCTTTTTTTTTCTTTTGTTTCTGAGTCATATGATTTTTAATGGTTTGTGCCCTTTATGGGGTTGTAGCTATTTTCTAACTCTGTAAGTTGTGGAAAATTGACAGTAATGCAAATGATTCTTGTCCACAGAAATGCAAATGCATTTTGTCTGGTGGAAAAACAATGGCTCCCTCACCAACCCCAGAGCTAGTTTTGCATTTATTAATATATCATTTCAGCATTCTTGATCGCTTATATGTGTGTCTGCTCTTTGGCATCTCCTCTGGACAGGTTTATTCTGGACCCCTTACTGATTTCTTCTTTAAATAAGATGTTGATGTGCATTCCTTTTATATTTGCATGCAAATCATAATTTTACTGTTTTAGAAATAATTATCCTTCAACAGGAATCTTCTGCTTGAGCAGAGGCTTATAGACCAGCCACCCTTTATTCCTCTAAAAAGGATTTCTTACTCCAGATCCCTGTGGTCTTTTTCAGACTTGGAACTTAAAAAGTTGTTTCTATCTCTGTCTCCCTTAGGAGACTCTGCTCTCCTAAAGTTTGGGCACCTACCTATTTGCACTAAAAAAAGTCACGTATTTATTTATTTTGTTTATCTTGAGACAAGAGTCTCAGTCTGTTGGTAAAGAGCCATGGACCCAGCCTAGCTCACAGCAACATCAAACTCTTGGATTTAAGTGATCCTTTTGCCTCAGTCTCCTGAGTAGCTGGGACTATAGGCGTGCACCACCGCGACTGTGTAATTTTTCTATTTTTTGTTTTTTTAAATTAAATAATATACACATAGATCATGAATACATTTATGCATATGTGGGGTACAATGTGTTGATTTTTTTATACAATCTGACGTGCTTACATCAAACCAATCAACATAGCTTTTGCTTCATTTACTTGATTATTGTGTTAAGACATATTCTACACTTGACAGATTTGACTTGTACCCTTGCAGTATGTTCCATAGGTGTGGTCCCGCCTTTTACCCTCCCTCTATGAAACTTCCCCCTCCCCTCCCTTCCCACTCTATTTCTCTCCTTCATCCTAAAAAAAGTTGGAGCCTTTACCTCTTTTATGTTTACATGGAGGGACCTGGAACATATTCTCCTGAGTAAAGTATCTCAAGAATGGAGGAAAAAGTATCCGATGTTCTCAGTACTTCTATGAAACCACCTTATATTTACTCACACTTTTAAATGAAAGATATAACACAACAATTTTTCTATTTTTGGTAGGGACGGGGTCTCTCTCTTGCTGAGGCTGGTCTGGAAAGGAGGTGGTACAGTACATTGTTTCTGATCTGCACCTTGTCCAGCTATGACCACGAGGGGGCGCGGAAACGGGCTGGTGGCTACAAATCCGCCCCTCCACCCAGCAAACGCAGCGAGCAGAAGGAAGTGTGCAGGGCACCAGAGAGAGGATTAGGGCTGAGTGAGAACCGCAGGCCGGTTCAAACAGCCCGACCTCTGCCTTACACACGGTATCTTTATGGAAGCCGATGAAGTCAGCACGGAGCACGCAGTCGGATCGTATAAAAGGGCAAAGTCCTGTTAGGACTACGACGGTATTTTACAGCCTTTAAATCTGAATGTATACAGCAGACTGTCCGTCCTAACTTGAGAATTAAATTGTTGGCTTGTCCGTCCCATTTATGGAGCTCCACTCTGCTGGATATGTCAATTTGTTCCCAGGAAGAAAAACGGGGAAGGGGAAAGAGAGAGAAGACGGGGATAAAGAGCAAGGAGCAGTGAGACGGACTCGCTCACCTTTTCAGATGGTACAGTCCACCTGGGAATCTGAACACCACGTAGGGAATGGGATGGGCTTAAACTTTCCAATGCAAACATCTTAATTTTACAGCCGTGCTCTATAGGCTACGAATAAATCACTCCTCCTCTCTCACAAGCTTCACAGCAAGCTACCAAGAGGGTACACGTAACTCCGATTTATAGACATGGAAACGGAATCCTCTTGACAAACAGTGCTTTCTCCAAATCATGCAAACTGTCAGTGGCAGGTGTTCGACTTGAACATTGAACTACTTGCATTTCTCAGAAGGATCACTATTTTCAACGGCATAAAATTCAAATTCCTCGCCCTAGTCGGACCCATCCTGCCTCACCCGCAATTATTTCCTCTTGGAACACCCTCTTGCACCTCCATGGCTAAGCAGCCCCCCAACTGTGCAGATCCCGTTAGTTGGAATGCCCTTCCCCCAGGTGGAATGTCGCCTGGTAATTCTCTGAACATTTTCCTCCTACGTAATGCAGTACAAGTCACATTGAGAGTTTTATTTGTTTTCGGGAGATGGTCCCCGCCTAGCAACGAGTCCGTTGTATGGCCGGATCTTAGCACAGAGCCCGGCGCAAATAGTGCGCGGGTGTCTAATAGAAAAGACGAAATTGAAGCCAACTGCCCGCCTTCTTTGGCCTTGCAGCGGGATCTACCAGTGTGGGAGCCGCTACCCAGACCCCGAGGGACATCGAGTTAGGGGAGGCGGAGTTAGAGACGTCCTGGGTGGACTGGCGGCTGCAGGCCCTTTAAGAAGGAGCGCGGACGCGGGCGCGGCCCAGGTAAGGGGCGGGTCCGCGGGCGGATCAGCGCTGCGCGCCGGCGCCGGCCCGGGAGCCGGATTTGGAGCGTACAGCGCCGGCGGGGGCCGGAGGGGGCGGCGCGGCGGAGACTCCCTTGGCCTCCGACGCTCCTCCTAGCGAGCCGCCGCCACCCGCCTCCGCCTGAGCCTCGAACTCCCTAACCGCGGCCGGACCCGGCCGCCACTTCCGGCCGCTCACCTGGGACGCTCTACCTGCCCCGGGGCCCCAGGGCACCAGGATGAAGGACCGGCTGGAGCAGCTGAAGGCGGTGAGTGTTGCCTCACCCTGGAATCCGGGGGGTTGGGGGCTGCCGCGAGGCTTGGCTGCGTGGGAGAGGGGTTTCCCTTTACAGGTCGAAGCGGACGAGGATCGGACGCGAGGGAATCGGTCCCCAAGTCCCCAGCCGCATCTTGCGCGGGTTCCTAACCCTCCTCTCTCCTGCAGGGTCATGTGCCTGGAATCGCTGGAATGCCTCTAACCCTCCCACCCCCTAAGCTGGACAGCTTCTGTCCGGGGAGCTGGGGACTCGCAGGGAGTGCTTGGACCCAGAAAAGCTCGCCGTAGGGTCAGGGGTCACCTCACCACCTGTCCATGGCTGCCTGGCACTGTGCCCAGGACCAGCGTAGTGGTCCTCCTCCTTGCTTCCTTGTTTACCTCCGGGGGGCTCCAGGCCTGGCACCCTGGAGCTCTCTCAAGCTTTGAGCCACTCATATGCCACGATGAATCATATCCTCACCAAGGGTGGTCTGTAATCCTTATTCCTCCCCCCCCACCTTCCCTTACCACGATGTGGTCGGGACAGTGTTTCTGAAGGCAGATCGCCTCAGGCCTGCTTCACAAAAGCAATAAAACCTTAGGCTACTTACTAGTTGAGTCTCTATTTCCTCTTCTGTTAAATGGGAATGATCATACCATAGAGATTTGTTGTGGCGATCAGATGGCACTGTGGAAGCATGGATTTTTGGGTCAGATATTCATTGACTCATATTCTACCTTAAAGGAACTTAAAATCGATATTCATTGATTCATATTCTGCCTTAAAGGAACTTAAAATCTAGGCCTTGATACTCAAGAGTGTGGTCCATCTATTTGGGAACATGTTGGAGGTGCAGCAGCTAGCTCTGCAGAATCAGAATCTAATTATTCATGAATTGCCTCAAGTGATTGACCAGCACATGAAAGTTTAGGGGGCACAGGACTGGATTAGAACTGGAGTGTCCTCCTGGCTCTACTGCTTACTGGCTGTCCTTTAAATCCCCAGCCTAAGTTTTGTCATCTGCAAAATGGGTAGTTGTGAGGACTAAAAGCACCAGAGTATGCCTGGCATGTAGGACTTAAGAGTAAGTGGTAAATAGGATGCTAATAACTGTAAATGCTCTTTGGAAAGTGCAGGTGTCAGGGACTGTTGAGGTGATGTTGCTCCCTTGTTTGGACAGACCTTCATGACCCTTTCACCTACAGAGGCAGTGAGGCAGCTGAGGAAGTAAGAGAAGAAGACAGTCACTTACTGTGGGGGTGGCTTCCCTGCCTCATGCTTTCTCTTAGTCATCCTGGTTACTGATGGGGAAAACTTATTGCCACTGTTTTTGTAGATGAGGAAACTGGAGTTACAGGGGTAGGAGGGATGCCCCAGGACACAGAGCCAGTCTGGGGACACTCTGAGAGGAACCCAGGCTCCTTACACCCTCCATGGTAGTCTTCCTTGGAGCACACCAATCAGGGAGACAGAAAAGAAAGACCAGGGTTTTGAAGATCTTTCTGTGTCAGCACACCCAGCCATCATAAGAAAGTATGAAACTGAACAGCAAAACTCCCTTCCCTGAACTGGGCAATCTATTTCCAACAGAAAGTACTCCATGACCCCTTTCAATAGTTCATTGTCAACGGTGAGCAAAGAGTCTTAACTGAGCTTTGAGTTCCAAGAATAAATTCACTTTGCCAGGGAACCCAAGCAAGTCCCCTCACCTCTCTGTGCCTCATGGTTGCCCTTTGTAAAATGAAGCTGGTGGTAGGTTTCCTCCGTTTACCTTCTTGGGGTTGTGATGAGAGTGAACTGCTGTAGACTGTTACTCTGGGAGTGTTGTCCTGGTTTTGGAGTACAGTGCTGCATGGCAGTGCTGTCTGTGCCGAGAGGATGGGGTTCTCAGGCTTCACATTGTTGTCCTGGTGCTTAATTGTTGTGCTCCTTTTAGTCATTTTATATCCGTGCTTCTCGAGCCCTCCTTTGTAAAGCAAGGAATCAGGTTGATCTCAGAAGCCCCTTTTGGCATTATTTTGTGGTTTCTGTGAAGTCTGTTAATTAAGGTTTATGGGGATTTTGGTGTCTGGTCTACCTCCTCCAGCCCCCCAAGTCCCGAGGATCACCTCAGGGCAATGAGGTAGGTATCTTCTTGCTCTGATTCCTGTTACTGGAAAGCATTTGCTGACCTGCAGGAAACTTCACTTTGAGCAGGCTGTGCAATCTTTTTTTGTGGTGATCTTTCTAAACCCTGGGGTGGGGAGGTCTTAACTGCCTCCAGATAGCTGGGAGGCTGTCCTGCGCATGAGATTAGCTTTGCTCTTTGCAGCTATGAGGAGAACATGTAGGATTGAGGGTAGAAACCAGGAATCTGAAAGAAAGGATTTTTTCTTTTTTAGTCATAGCTGCCCAGGATGAGGTTGGTAGTGTGCCCTCTAGCATGGGAGGGAGTCAAGAAACTGTGTTGAGATGTTGACTATTGTAGGAATTTGCACATTTCTTTATGGCAGGGGTGAACTGGTAGATTTAAGGCTTCTACCAAACCTGAGAATGTATGATTCTATAAAATGCTTCATTGGAAGCCTGTCCTACGGCTCCAGATGCCATAGAGACTGAGACCTTGGAGTTGCACCTGCAAAGTGAATCATCATCCTTTCCCTGTAGGGTTATTGTAAATCACCACAGTAAATATGAGTTCCCCAGTCTTGGCCCTCAGGGAGCAAGGTCCACACTGAAGGTCAGAGTTTCCTGAGGCTGTGGTCACAAGGCCAGATTCACCTTGCCTCTGACACTGCTCTTCCTGGTACCATCCTGGCAGCCTGCCTGACTCAGAAGGTCCTCCTCACTTATTTCTCAGTAGCTGAACTTTGAATCAACAGAGTCTAGACAATTCCTGGCCCAGGGATATTCTGCCTGGTTGTCTTTTCCCTGGGCAAACATTTAGTGAGTACCTACTGTGTGCCAGGCCCTAGAATAGGTGCTGGAGTGCAGTGGGGATAAATGCATGTATATGCTCTTGATCCTTAGGAACTTCATAGGTAGGGAGGCAGGAGAGAAATGGACACTATGACACCAGCTTTGTGATAGAAGCAGCCCCAGGAAGGCCTGTTGGCTGGCCTCTGGGGGATGAGAGAGGTCCCTCTTCAAGTGCAATGTAATCTCTTCTCTGATGCATGTTAAATGTCTTGAGAAGAAAGGTAGAATCCTGATTTTCTCAGCCATCTCCATGGTGAGCGCTTTAAGTATAATGAAGAACATATGAACCATGGGGCATCAACAGAGTTGTGTGGGTGTGGGACCTGCTGGCCACCACCATTAGTGCTTTTTGACCTCTGTGTGCCTAGCATCCTAGTGAACATCTTGTTAGGTGGAATTATTATACAAAGTCCTGGTAGTAGAGGGTAAATGGTTCCAGAGAGAAAACAAAGAAGTGTATTACATGAAAAGAGGACCAGAAATAATGAAAAGTTGATGATGAGAGTATGTGGATGGAGAAGCCAGTGATGTATGGAATTGAGGTCCAGGACTTTGAACCCCCTTGGAAACTGATCTGTGGAGGACTAGAAATGACCTGCACGCACTGGCCCCTTCAAGACCAGCACCAATAGCAACATACTAATAAAATCAACCACCTGGGACTTTGAAGGCTGGACTTATTTTTTACCTTCTGTTCCATTTTGTATCTTCTTGCTTCCTAAATAGCTGTTCTTGGCCTCCTTCCCCCCTGGAAGTTCTAGGATCTCTAAAGGATCAGCGTTCCTCAGGATAAAGTTAGACTATAAGCCTATCAGAAATATGGAGCTGTCCTTATGTTCGTTTAAAGCTTAACTTAGTCAATAAATATTTACTGTGCCAAGTGTTTTGCATCGTAACCAAACCTTAACATACCAATTTGCTCCCTCAGTGATAAGATTTCTGAGTAGTCAGGATTCCTGCCTCTCTTCTGTGTGCCTGGGAGGATTCATTCTCTAGGAGAGCTGTTTTGCTGTGAGCAGACGGGAAGCAGAGCTGAGATGAGAGTGATGGGGATTGAGTAGGGATTACAGGCCCATCAGCCAGGGGCCAGAGAGTACGTGGATGAGAGAAGGCGATTAATTTTATTTTTATTCCTGTGAGGGTGGGAGGAGGCTGGGGATTGGCAGGTGCTAAGGGAGAGATGCGTGTGCCTGTTATCTTCTCCCCCATGCAGTGCTTCCTCCCGTCTTTTTTAAAATTCCTACCCATCTGCAGTGATTTGTAACTGCAGCCTGTAATATTTGCCTCTGTTTCAGCAGCTCACATGAGCTGTATGTAGCTTTACAATGAAATAGTTAAGTCAGTAGGGTTTTTTGTTACCTGGGGATGGGTTTGAAGCCACCTTCCATTTATTCTTTTATGAGTTGGACTTTTTGTCTTCTATGTCCTATCCTCGAAGGTTTCAGTACTTATTATCACGTCAGTTACACTAACAATGACCATTTATTGAACAGCTACTTACTATTGGACAGGACTTAGGTTAGGTTCTTCACATAGCTTGTCTGAAATCCTCTCAACCATGCAAGGAAAAGTGGTGCTATAAGTAATTCTCATTTTACAGGTAAGGGAATTGAGGCTCAGGTTTGACTAAACCCATGTCTGGGAAATGGTGGGATCAGGAATTGAACATGCCAGCCTTACTTCTGACACCCTCCAGTGTATTTGGTCATCTTCCCAACTCTCTCATATGTCCCTTGGTGCAGCAGATGTGATCATTCTCCGGGGCCCCAGTGCCTGGCATTCCGCATGGCTGGCATATTTCTGTTGGCTGATCAGCAGCAGCTCTGCCTGTGTATATCCCTCATTCATTATTATGGCTTAACTTTTCTTGCGCCATTCCCTGTGGGTTGGTGAAACTTTAGCTGCTTGAAGTGGAACATTTACCCAGAGAACCCATAAATTTGCTAATGAAGCCAGAGGTCGATGGTCCATCCTTAAGGACAGAGTTCCAAGGGCTCTTACCTCTACCTAAACCCCCAGCCCAAGATGACATGGAAGCTTGAAAATGTGGACACCACATTGAAAATCTAGCTATTGCATTTTTCCCGGGCAAAATTCTACTCATCTGTTTATGTTGGATTTCAGTGTTGTCACTGTGGGGAAGCTTCCGAGGCTGACAGCATTGACCATGCCTGTCTTGGGATCCCTACAAACTCTTTATTTTTGTAGATATATATAAAAAGGGCAATTTCAGAAGCTGCCTTCCCTCTTAGGTGCTGAGCTCTGGGAGAGTATGGACCATGCGTGCCTTATTCTCCTGTTATCTCCCTTCCCTGCCCCAAGCCTGGAAAGTTGTAAACCAAATGGTCCAGCGGATGAATGGGAATACTCTGTAACTGCATTTACCCTGGATTGTGTCCCAGAGGGGCTCCATCTCCAGCCACCTTTATGGCAGGCCCCTGTGCTTCTCTCCCTTCCAGCCCACCCCTATCTCCTCTGTTAGGTTATTCTGCTTTCTGTCACGGGACCATTTCCATGGCAACTGTCCTCAGTCTCTGTCTGGAGAGTGAGTGAAGTTCAACTCCCAGCTAAAGAGATTAGTGGAGCATATACTGCCTGAGTATGTTTATTGTCTGAGTCAGGGCAGTTTTTTTTTTTTTTTTTAAATAAATTTTGAATTTTAGATTACTTTCAGATTTACAGAAAAGTTACATGGAGAGTATAGAGAGTTCCTGTCTGCATCTCCCGTGTTTCCCTCATTGTTTACATCTTACACCCACCAAAACTAAGAAGCTGATATTGGTGCATTATCAGTCTCTAAACTCCAGCAGTCCTCACACTTTTTAAACAGGAGACCAGTTCACTGTCCCTCAGACCATTGGAGGGCCGGACTGCGGGCCCCGGGACGAGTCAGCTGCTAAGCAGGACAGGCAGCAGTGGCAAAAACACCCTGTGGGCCGGATAAATGTCCTAGGTGGGCTGCATGTGGCCCATGGGCCGTGGTTTGAGGTCGCCTGCTCTAGACTTTATTTGGCTTTCACCAGTTATTCCATTTTGTGTGTTTGTGTTTTCTTGGATTTAATCCAGGACAACACATTGCATTCAGTTGTCCGTTCTCCTTTAGATTCCTGTGGTCTGCGACAGTTTCTCAGCTTCTTTTTGTTTTCTGTGACCTTGTCCTTGTGGCCCAGCATCTGTTTTATAGTCCTTTGGGAGTGCGTTTCCTGTGACCAGTGCTACATGCTACAGCTGGGGTGGGGGAGGGGTTGCTGTTAAGAGGCATCACTCCAGATGGCTGAGGACACAGGCTCTGCAGCCAGCTGTCCAGGCTACCCTCCAGTCTGCAGGATCTTGGGCAGGTTACTTGTCATCTTTATTCTTTAATGTTCTCAGCTGTAAGATGGGAGTGTCCCCAGAAGACTGGTACAAATTCATGGCAAATAGGAAGCATTTGTCTTAGAAAAATCCTTTGCACATGTCCAGTGTTCATTGAATATTGCCTATTGTGACTATTATTTATTCTAGAATGACCATGATGGGGAGGGGCTTATGGTACAGATTGAAAGGAAGGGTTGAGGAGAGGGCTGAGGATGGAGTGAGACACTGTTCATTGCTTCCTTCTTCTCTGTATCCTTGAGCACTGAAGGCTGTAGAGTGTTCAGGAGCCAGTACCCAAGGGAGGAGGGAGTGAGGAAGTCAGAGTCAACAGGCCTGGGGTAGAGGGGGAAGGACCCAAAGGACACCTGAGCTCTCCAGGAGGAGGAAGAAGGCCTCCTTTGAATCTCCTGGAATGGCTCCTGGGATGCGAGAGAAATCAGGAAAAACCTGTGGTTGGGGGTGGTGGTAAATTTACTCAATCTTCAAAATTTCCCCAAGGAGTCATCTCTACAAACATTCTCTAACAGGCTTCCATCTTCCCTCCAGGCTTGACTTTGAATTCAGGGGAGATTGGGCATCTTATCTTTTCTTGGTATATAATTCCTTATGCTAAATGCTATCATCATGAGTTGCATGGCAGTGTAAGGACCTCTGTGTGTGTATGTGTGTGTGTGTGTGTGTCTGTCTGTCTCCTGTGGGACCATGAGATCGTGGAGAGCAGGAGGTCTGAGTTTGGTCTGAGCATCTGGACTATTGCCTGGCAAATGTTAGATGTTCAGGAAGTGCTAAATGAATGAATGAGTTGTTCTCTGCATGGAACCTTGCAGTGAGAAGGAGAACACTATGGGTGTGGTGGGGGGTGCGGAGACCCCCCAGGTCCCTCTCTGCATTAATGTAGCAGCGAACAGAGAACATTGGATTGGACCTAGCATTGGATTAGTTCCAGTCCTGGCTTTTTTCCTTACTAGCTGTGTCATTTTAGATGAATTCACCTTTCTAACCGTAGATTCCTCATCAGTATAAATAACATCTGTCCAGAGGGCCCCCTTTTACTTTAATTCTGCCTTTTATTTTTTCCTTTCTTTTTTCTTTAAAAAAATTTTTTTTCACCAACTAAGCAAAGGCAAACCTTCCTTCTGTGAGACTCCTCACTGCTGCTTCTCTACACCCAGCTCAGGTCTGGAGAAGCGAAAGCAGGTAGGAATCAACACGGCATGTGGGGGTGGGACAGGATGTATGTCCCTTTGAACACATGTAGATGATTAAGAAATACTGATCTTGTGTTAAGATACAAAGAAACTGTCAAATTATATAGAATATACATCATACAGGCTATGTTCCTGCACAGAGATATAATTAGAAATTATTAACACAGTAATAGTCCTTTCCAGGCTGACCCATTTTGGAAATTTTAAACTATCTTTCTAAATAACTCTTGGGCTAAAAATAAAGTAGAAATGACTAACTATTTAGAAATGAGTGGTCATGAGATTTGTAAATATCAAGCAGAATTCAGCTCTAGTTCTTTAAAAGCAGAGAGTAAACAATGACAGATTTAAAATATATGAAGAAAATTCCAGTGACTACATGAAATCTCTTCTTTTGAGACACCCACTGTCTCTGAGAACTGACAACAGAGTCACATCTTTAGCAGAAACTCTTTAACTCTTTCTAGAGAAAAGAAGGCCCTATTCTCTGCTGTAGATGGCATAGTCTCAGGCATTTAATATGTGCCCAGCGTGGCTCTCAACATTTCAGTTGTGATAACTTGACTCCTCACAACAATTGTGTGAGCAGATTATTCTCGTTGTCTTACAAATCAGGAAACCGAAGCAGAGAGGTTAAGTACCTTGTTCAAGTTCACACAGCTGCTTAGAGGCAGAGCTGGTTCTCAGCTTGGGTAGTCAGACCTATCTCTGCACCTCTGCACACAGGCCCACTTGTGAGACTATGCACTGGTGTCTCTGGCAGTCAGACCTATCTCTGCACCTCTGCACACAGGCCCACTCATGAGACTATGCACTGGTGTCTCAGGTAATCAGACCTATCTCTGCACCTCTGCACAAAGGCCCATTCATGAGATTACCCATTGGTATCTTGGGCAGTCAGAGATAGGTCTGACTGCACACATGCCCACTCATGAGACTACCCACTGGTGTCTGCATTCATGCATATGGATGAATCCAGCTTAGTTTTATGGATATTTCAGCATCCCCTGAAAAGCAAGAGTGTGTCACTGACTTGGGGTGGGGAGGGTGGCCTCAGGTGGTCTGTAGCTAGTGAGACAGGTCTCTGGTCTCCCACAGACCTGTTTGTGAGTCCTAATGATGCCATTTATTAAGTAAATCATTTTAGATGAATTATGGAACCTGATTAAGCAGTTGCCACATCTGTAAATGTGGAAGGTCGTATTTGTCCTTCATAGGGTTTATGTGAAAATTAAATCATGCATTTGAAACCACAACAAGATATACACCCATATTATCTGCTATTATTATCGTTATGGCAGAATGCATGGAGTGGGATCTTCAGGGATCCCACTTGGGATCCTGTCCAGTCTGAGTCTCTGGCCTTGGGCTTATCTTCAGTGTCTTCATCTTTCAAATAGGGCTAATTCTTGTCTCACATTATTCAGCTATAACAACATCTTGATAGTAAGAGCAGGAGGCCCATCTAGGGTATCATTATCAGTTGATTTCCTCTTGGTTCATCTGACAAGCGTGTTGGGGAAGATGCAATTCAGAGAAAAAGGGAAATGTTCCCTCTGGGAGAGTTTCGCTGAAAGAGAAGACACAGCTCAGTGAGAGAACTGGGCACTGGAGGAGGGTCATCTGACACTAAATGGAGAACAGAGAGCACCCGGTGCCTCCTGAGAGCCAACACGCATACTCAGAATTTCTGGCTCTATAAATGAAAGAAGAGAGACTGGAAGAACCAGATGTCATTGTGCCATTGTCTCTTTAAATCAAATTTATCGGGAGAAAATCTGGGTTAATAAAGAAGAGTCTGTGTCTCCAGAGCAAAGATTTGTTTAAATATGGAGATAAGAAGGTGCAAGAATCTGTTATGCTTACTTGTCTGTGCTGGGAGGGCCTAGCATCTTTTAATGCCCCACTGTGGGAAGTGAAGGATCAGATATGTCCCTTCCCTTCTGCCATTAATTCTTTCACCCAGAAACTCTTTCCTGGGAGCTCCTGGGCTTTCTGTCTTATGCTGAGACCCTTTCGTCTCCCTGGGGTCTGGCACCTGTAGCTGAGGGAGGTTCAGAGAGCTGATGACCCTCCAGAGGGCTGAGTCATCCCTCCTTTTGGGATAACTCCCTTTTTCTTTTTCTTCCCTTCTGCCTTGCTGCTCTGATGTGTAAAATTTCTTAAGGAAATGCTGATGATTTAAACTTCTGTGGCAGCTATGTTTTGACTTGAGAAGGTGTGAGGGGCTGTCTTTCTGCTTCCTAGAAGGCATCCATTCGTCTACCTCAGCTCTTTGACAGCTTTCTTTTTTTTAACAACAACACTCTTTCTTTGGCTCAGCATGGTGGCTCACGCCTGTAATTCTAGCACTCTGGGAGGCTGAGGAGGGTGGATTGCTTAGCTCAAGAGTTCCAGACCAGCCTGAGAACTAGACCCCATCTCTAATAAAAGTAGAAAAGCTAGCGGGGCTCTGTGGCAGGTGCTTGTAGTCCCATTTACTTGAGAGGCAGAAGCAAGAGGATCGCTTGAGCTTAGGAATAAGAGGTTGCTATGAGCTATGACATTATGGCACCCTGGGTGCAGGGTAAGAGAGTGAGACTCTGTCTTAAAACAAACAAACAAACAAAAACAACTGTTTCTTAAAATGAAATCTTATATATATTCAATCCTAGTATATAAAGCAGTTAAAAGTGGTGAAGCTATGCAGATTAGAGAGGCCCACAAGCCCCAAGAGCCCCACCTGCTTGACATTTCCCTGTCTGACTACCCCAAGTAGTTTCTGCGGCACATGTGAGGTGTCCTGGGCTTCCACAAAGCCGCCTTGGAAAGCTAAGCTCCTTATGTGGTGAGAAAACCAAGGCTTAACATAGACGAGTGCTGTCCCCGCGGCCCATAGCTCTGCTTTCCCAGCGCAGGGTGCTTTCTGCAGGGCTGGGTGGAGGCTTTCCTGGGCCCCTGGCTGCACTCAATGGGAGGCTGCCCTGAGTAGGGTAGAGATAAGAAGGGGTTAGGACACATGACCTAAGCTTGGGCCCCGGCTCTGCAAATCAGTAGCTGGTAGACCTTGAATAACTCTTCTATCTTCTCTGACCTGCAGGTTCTCAACTAGAAACTATAGATGGGATTTGTTGACATGGGCTACATAAAGTAGCTTGAGCATTGTGGCCACCTGGCCCTTCACAGGGGCTCTGTGGTTTGCAAATATAATTTTATTAATTATATGAGCTAATGGAGAGGGACTCCTCAGACTAAGGATGCCAGAGAAGGCAGAGAGAGAAAGGCAGTGAGCACCAAGTGAGAGGAGTTCTGAGGTCCTGAGGTCTTTCCGCTTTCTGTCCAGAGAAGTGGTCATAGCCCTGGCTGTCCTCTCTGAAGTTTGGGACACATTTCAGGGGTGAGTTTAGGGGAGATGAGATCTCAGGTTGTAGGTTATTAAAGCCTATGTCACTGGTGTTATCTCCCGTCTTCTGGTGCGAGAGAGGCATCCAGAAGCTGGGGAGGGCAGGAAGCAGGTGGTGAGGCTTGTGGTTCTCACAAAAAATAAAGGTTTTTTTATTGTGGCAAATATTGCAGCTACTGTAACGTTTCTATTACCACATGCTTTGATTCTTTGATAAAGATGGTGAAGTTCTCTTCTCTTCTAAGCTTAGTCATGTGGGCTGAAGATAAAGGGCATTGTGTACTTCCCTTGCTCTTGGGGTCCCTGATGCCTGTAAGTGCACACCCAGGTCAGAGGGGCAGGAGCCCTTGCTGGGGGTCTGGGTGAACCCACGCTGTGGGGAAGCCTGGTGGGAGTTGTAGTTTCATGAGACTCTGGATAACATGTGTTGACAGGGCCTCTTCCTCAAATTTGCTGATTTGGGCTAAACTTTGTTATTATTATTTTATGTTTTTGGAGGCAGCATGCTACAGTGGGAAAAACCGTGTGCAGGAAGAAGGAAATCCAGAAACCTGGATTCTATTCCTGTCTGTGTCAATAACTCATCATTTGCTCTTGGGCCTTGGTTTCTCGTCTCTAAGGGATTTGATGGTAAAATCTTGAGGTTTGCATTCATCCCTAAAAGTCCTATGTTTTTTTTCTCTCCTTTCCTCTTCAAAGACATACTTATGTTCCTGGAAGGCCAAGGAGGGTAGATTGCGTGAGTTCAGGTGTTCAAGACCAGCCTGAGCAAGAGTGCGACCCTGTCTCTACTAAAAATAGAAAAACTGGCTTGGTGCCCATAGCACAATGGTTATGGTGCTGGCCACATACACCCAGGCTGGTGGGTTTCAACCAAGCCCAGGCCAGCTAAACAACAATGACAACTGTAACAAAAAAATAGCCAGGCATTGTGGCAGATGCCTGTAGTCCCAGCTACTTGGGAGGCTGAGGCAAGAGAATTGCTTAAGCCAAAGAGTTTGAGGTTGCTGTGAGCTGTGATGGCACAGCACTCTACTGAGGGTGATATAGTGAGACTCTATCTCAAAAGAAGAAAAAAAGAACAAAACGAGCCAGGAGTTGTGGTGGGTGCCTATAGTCCTAGCTACTCGGGAGGCTGAGGCAGGAGGATCCCTTGAGCCCAAGAGTTTGAGGTTGCTGTGAGCTATGCCACTATGGCACTCTAACACCACTCTACTGGGGCAACAGAGTGACTCTGTGTCCAAAAAAAAAAAAACAAAACTTATGTCCAGGTCGAAGCCATAGAAAAGTTGAATCTCTTATGTGGTTACTTTAGTGAGTTTTTACTGTGTGCTATACATTACACGAGGCACTTGAAAATGTTACCTTATTTAATGTTGTGAGCCTTGGCAGACAACATATTTTTTTTACAAAAGTAGGAGGCAGGGAAGAGGGGGTAGACTTTGTAGGGATTCTCTTTTGTAAACCTAAGAGTTAATTTTGGCAATGCCGTAGGCATGCAACCTCTTTTACACATGACAGACAGATTTAGTCAGTTGACACCAAATGAACTTTTATGGGTATGTGCCCAGCTCATTGCCAAGTACCCTGGCGCTACCAAAGACTTATGAGATACTATATCTGATCTCAGGTTGCTTAAAATTGATCTTGGAAGTTAGAATCGCAACTCATAGAAGTATTTGAAAAATATGAACTGAGGCAAGTTTTGTGGGGGGAAAGTGGGACTGAGCTGGGCCTTAAGGGCTGAGTTTGGATAGGAGAGGAAGGTGGGAGACATGTTAGTCTTATGTATTTTGGTGGTGGTAGGGAAGGCAGGGACATAGTGCTAATATTAGCTCATTAAATGTGAAATGTCCAGTTTCAAATCAAAATTTAGTTTATTATATCTCAAATAAGAAATGGTATAATTAATCAAATCAAACTCTCTCAACATGGTTTTGCTATCTTAATGGTAGCTTGTGTCTGCCAGCAACAAAGAAGCTTGCAGAACTAGTAGCAATGAAATTGTGAAAGGTGTTTTTCACAGCTTGTTGAGAATTGAATATTTTTCCTTACAAGAAGTGGTTCAAAGCCCAGAGAAAGCGGTGGGTATTGGTGTTGCTGGACCTTGCTGGTGCAGCAGGCCCTATACCACTGCGTCAGCCTTCTACCCAGTTCCTACCTCTATCATCTCTCTGCTCCAATCCCATAACATCCCTATTTCCCAATGCATGATGATTCCCTATAAAAGTCTTCAGCCTGTGTGTCCCATGATGTGGAAGCTGCTGTGGCCCGTTGCTTTCCACCAGGCCCTCATGCACTGTCAACCTACTCTCCTGTCCTCTGCACACACCCCATTTATTCCTGCTCTGGGGCTTTCTACACTGCTCCAGCTACAGCAGCCGGACTTGGAAACCCTCCATCATCCATTGTATTCACAAGACCTTGCACCAGGGTGGGGGATGTATAGTTGGAGTTGGTAGTGTAGGGGTGTGTGGGTGTATTTGTGTGTGTGTGTGTGTGGTTTTATGTGTGTTTGTGTGTCTTATGTATATTGGTGGTGGTACGGAAGGCAGGGACATAGTGCTAATATTAGGTCATTAAATGTGAAATGTACATAGCTTACAGCAACCTCAAACTCCTGGGCTTATGTGATCCTCCTGCCTCAGCCTTCCATGTAGCTAAGACTACAGGTGCCCACCATAATGTCCCACTAAGTTTTTCTATTTTTAACAGAAAATAGAAAATACACACATACCCCACACATATACGCCTCACACAAACACCAAAACACACACCCCACACACATCTACACACACAGACCCCCACACACAATATACCTATATACATAGGAGCCAGGGTCTCAGTCTTGCTCAAGCTGATCTCAAACTCTTGAGCTCAAGGGATTCTCTGGCCTCAGGCTCTCAGAGTGCTAGGATTACAGGCATGAGCCACTGTGCCTGGCCCAGCAAAATGCTCTTATTTCTGTTTCTCAGACGAAGAAAATGAGGCACAGAGGGGCTGTGCCATCTGTTTAAGGCTCAGTGATGAGCATGGGATGGAACAGGTGTAGAACCCTGGCCAGCTTGACGCTGCGTAACTCATCTGACTGATTTGGCCTGTAGTGTGAGAGCTTCCTGAGCAGGAAGAAGAGGAGGAAGACAATGATGACTCATAGGAGATTTTGTTCTTTTAGACCTATGTGTTGACACCAGGTGATGGGGAAACTGGTATTTATTAGGGCACTGGTATGTGTCTGGTATTGTGCTAGAAGCTTTCCATGTGTGATCTCTTACAGTCCTCACAGAAGACATGGGTGTGTGGTGATGTTACTATTTACACATAAGAATCTCAGGAGGGCACAGGGCTTTGTTAAGCTCTCACAGCCCGTGACTGGTAACAATGTTCTCTCACAAAAGGTGGACCAGGCTGCCTGGCCAAGAGATGTGCACATTCTAGGGGGTCTCAGGACCTTACAGTACAATGGACAGCTAGGTGCCTGCCTCTCGTGCTTCAGGACACAGATGTTCCCAGCCTCCAGAAACCTCCCCTCTTCCCACTTCCTCAGCATGTGTGCTTGTTTGAAGACTGAGTTGACATCTTGTGGGGGATATATAGGCATGGAGTTGGTAGTGTAGGGATGTGTGGGTGTATTTGTGTGTGTGTGTGTGTGTGTGTGGTTTTATGTGTGTTTATGTGTATGTGGGTGTATGTGTATAGGTATATTGTGTGTGTGGGTCTGTGTGTGTAGTTGTGTGTAGGGTGTGTGTTTTGGTGTTTGTGTGAGCTGTATATGTATGGGGTATGTGTGTATGTGTGTGTGTGTGTGTGTATATATGTGGGTATGTTGGTGTATGTATGTGTTTATGGGTATATGTATGTTGGGAGGATGTGTGGGGGGGTGAGTGTGGGTGTATGTGTGGGTATGTTGGTATAGATATGTGGGAGGGGTATATGTACGTTTGGGAGGGTGTAGGTATGTGTGGGTGTGGGTATATAAATGTGACTGTATGTGGGTGTTGATATGTGTGTCTGGGGGTAGGTGTGGGTGTATGTATATGGTTGTGTGTGGGTATGTGTGTTTGTGGGTGTATGTATATATGTGTGGGTATATGTGTTTGTGTGTGGGTGTGTGAGTGGGTGCATGTATGTGTGTATGTAGGTAGGAGGGTGTGGGTGTATGTGTGTCTGTGTATGTGGGTGGGTATATGTGTGTATGTAGGAGGGTGTGGGTGTATGTGTGTCTGTGTATGTGGGTGGGTATATGTGTGTATGTGGGTGGGTGTGGGTGTATGTGTGTGTGTGGGTGTGTGTGGCTGTATGTGTGTGTTTGTGTGTATGTGGGTGAGTGTATGTGTGTGTGTGGGTGTGTGTGGCTGTATGTGTGTGTTTGTGTGTATGCGGGTGAGTGTGTGTGTGTGTGTGGGTGTGTGTGTGGGTGTTTGTGTGTGTTTGTGTGTATGTGGGTGGGTGTATGTGTGTGTGGGTATATATGTGTATATATGTGGGAGGGCGGGTGTGGGTGTGTGCATGTGTGGCTTTGTGTCACACACACTTGGAGTCTCCCTTCAGTGTGGGTCTCCAGATGATCTCAGAAGTAAGGACACTCCCAACAAAAGCTTATTAACTGGCCTTCCAAGAGGAAGTGGGTTCCTGTTTTCTAGTGAGGATTACAGAGGTCTTCTTAGAGCTAGAACTTTGTGGAGAACATGGAGGGGCCTGAGTGTTTATGATACTTGGTGAAGGGAACATTTTATCTCAGACTTTAGAAGCTGATGGGTGAATCTAGGCTGCTGATTCACTAGTGAACACTAGTTATTTATTCAGCTGAAATTGGTTACATTTCTGTTATTTGCCTGGTGTGTGGTAAATGCTCAGTAGACATGTGAAATAAATTAATTAGTGACTAGTACAGTACTCAGTTTTAATCACAAGTGACAAAAGCTTAGTCTGGCTAAATGATTAAAATAAATGTACTGGAAGACTACTGTTCAGCTTACTGAAGGAAGACAGAGGAAGATGTGTTAGAACATGATCAAAGCCACGGGTGGCTTGGGAAAGATGGGAGCAAGGGTAGCTCTGGGAGTTTGATGGCCATCTCTGCTGGGTCCTGCCATTGGTTGACCTGGCCCCGTTCCCTCCATAGTCCCTTCACAATTCAGACTCCTTGGGGAGCTTGGATCATGACTTATAGCCTCCCCAGAATCACGTGGGGAGGGTGTAGGGTATGCCTGCAAAGGCAGGTGTTTTGGGCACGAGTGCATACGTGCACACATACTTGTACACACACAGTAAGTATCTACACCCTGAATCTCCAGGACTTTATGGTCCATGGGGAAAGATAGTTAAGCAACTAGATAAATAATAGTAGGCTGTGGTGGCTGTGGGGAAGGTTTGTACAAAGCACAAAGGGAGCTTAGGGAGGTTTTAACTTTTGCTTGGAGGAGACACTGTCAAGTGAGTGATGCAGGTTGTCTGAGCCAAGTTCTAAAGTTTGGTAAAATTTTGCCATTTGGATGAACGCATTTCAGAAGGAGCCCTGTGTGACAGTACAGTGGTGATAGGAAGGAATGGCGTGTCCAGGAAATGCCAGGAGTTCCAAATGCTTGCTTGGTCTAGACAGTGTATCACAGAGGAAGATGTGCGAGTAGGGCTGGATTTTAAGGGTCCTTGTGTGTTCTGTTAGGCAGCGGGACTTTAAATTCTAGGAAGTTAGCTGTCATTGGATAACTTCAGGTTGTAGACTGACAAATTTGGGGAAAATAATCAGAGAGGTGGTAGCAGTGCCCTCAAATTCACCTCCCTTGAATGTGGCTCTTAACGCTGGGGATGCTGATTGTTCCAGACCAGCCAGAGAATGTTAGGAGAACCAGTCAGGGGGCTTCCCAGGTAGTTTGAGAACCCCAATATTTGTGGGTATTCCCAGTGACTCCTCTTGCTGCAGATTCAGGTGGTGGTAGTGGGTGAGGAGAGAGGCCTATGTGGCTTTCTTTGCTTGTGGGGTTTCCAGTGCTCCAGAGTGACTTACCTGTAGCTTAGATGGCTGGAGGCACAGAAGGCTGTGAAAAGGCAGGTATAGAGGGTTTATGTGCTGTCCCACCTCCATCCTCCACAACCAGTGCTCTCTCTGTGCTTAGAAATCGGCAGTGAGCAGTGCAGCTGCAGTCAGGGGAGCACATTCAGGAAGAATGTAGAAATTGCTCTGGCCTTTGATGCTGGGTGAGAATGGAATCGCTTCCTGTAGATAGCCACATTGTGATTTCATAGAGGAAGTTGGATGAGCTGGAGAAAGCCTGCGTCCCACCAGAGTGTGCTTCGGGGTGGGGCAGACCTTCCTCTTCCTTATAAATAGTAACTGTCAGCCAGGGAGTGACACAGGACCGTTTCCTTTGTAACAGGTAGTTTCTGAAAACAGGAAGATCATACTGTGAGGATTTGAAGCTTGTGTTTCGGAGGAATTGTGTTTAGAACCTGTTTGAACAGTATGGAGGAGGGATCAGGAATGTGGGCTTCAAATCCAAAAGATGGTTTAGAGTCTGCCTATCTCCACATTTTAGCTGTGTGATTTTCACCATGTTCATTAACCTCCTGAAGTTTTAGGTTCCTCAACTAGAGTAAGTATAGTAATATGTCACCACTACCACCATCACCACCACCACAAAGAGCAACAAAACCTAGCATTTATTGAGTGCTCACAGTGTACCAGGCACTGTGCAAAAGCGTTATGTATTCATTATCTCGTTTATTCCTTAAACATCCCTATGCAATAAGTAGTGTTATTATCAGCATTTAACAGATAAGGAGACCTAGGCACAGCAAGATTAGTAACTTGCTTGTTCCCCCCTTCCTTTTCCCTTACCCCTATCAAAATGTCACTAAGTGGTAGAACTAGTATTTAATTTCAGACTTTGCAGCACCAAAGTTTGATGTGTTATAGTGCTGTCATGAGTTTTAAAGGAAGTTACTTATAAAATACTTAATATAGCTCCTGGTACTTAGTGACCATTCAGTGGTACTTGCTACTAACTGTTTTTATTCACACTTGGCTCCTTTTGTTTTCTTACAGAAACAGCTCACCCAAGATGATGACACCGATGAGGTCGAGATTGCCATCGACAACACGGCTTTTATGGACGAGTTCTTCTCTGAGGTAGGCAGCTGTCATGTATTTTTTTCTGAATGTATCTAAGGAAACACAGCTTCCTTAGTAAGCATAAAAAACCTCAGATCTTTCAAGGTAACAGAGAAGGGCCACACACAATCTTTTACTGGGGCCAGATGGCTGGACAAGAAGTTACAAGGGAATTCTCTTTTCCATACTTACTTGGAAGGCTCTGACTTTTTAAATTTTATTAAGAAACTCAGCAGAAGGTCAATTAGATATAGTAATAATTGAAGAGGTGTTTTTAAAGTCTTAATGCTACATGGCAGTATTTTAATTATATCCTTCCCTGCCTAAAGTTTATCATTTAAATACAGAATCAACCACAGGGTCATAGCCATAAATGTAAAAATAAAAATGCATCTTTAGGCCAAGTGATTCAAATAGATTAAATTTGTTGCTTCCAAAAAATTTTATAAACCTTCTGACTTAATTCAAGGATAACTGAGAAACCAAGAAACTACCAGCTTATGTCTACAGAGGCACATACTCTGATCCTAAAAGTCCTGGTTGGGATGGTGCTAAGGTAGTTAGCAAGTGGTGGGAAGGTTGTGGAGGAGTGTCATGGGCAGAAACACAGGCCGTGGAACCAGCTAAACTTAGGATCATAACTCAGCCCTGCTTCTAACCAGCTGTTGACTTCACGAAGGTAGCATGCTGAGCCTTGCTTTTTTTTTCTGCAACTTGGGGTTTATAATATATTTCTCTGTAGGGTTATTGTAAGGCTCACGTGGCATAACGTTTGTAAAGCATACAGTGTAGCATCTGCTGTGTATGTGCTTAGTGTATGATACCTCAAAAAACAAAAAGCTCACTGTTATTGAGGTTTCTGCTGCCGACTCTGGCATCTTTATTTGGGTTTTTTATTTACTTAGAAAGAGAGCAAGAGGCATGGTATTCTTTTTGCGGGGGAGAATGTAGGTCCTTCTCATCCTCTTGATTATGAACTTGGAAGAATAACCAGAAACCTCCATCCAGTTCTTTTAATAGAGTGGAGTGAGGTTTGACAGGTCATACCCATTTACCTGTTAGAGTAATGAATGGGTTTAAGAGTGAACTTGAGCATGTGCTGGCCTGATGGGGAAGTTAGCTGTAAACTCTCTGCAGGTCCCCACCCTCCTTGTGGGTGGGACTGCCCTTCTGGTGGAGGAGTCATGGTGAGATCAAACAACACTTGGGTTTTGTGAGTCCAGTGTTATTTCAGTTGTGGATTGTGGAAGGAAAAGATCCTTCAGTTTTGTGGGGAATATGGGGAGGGGTTTGAGATGTTTGATGTCACCGGGGCCTATCCCTACATTCTTGCCTTGGAGAATCAGATATGAAGAATGTTTTACCTGTGATAAGAATCCTCTTTGATTACTGTGTTCTCCCTGTGCTCCTGAACCAGTATGAGGGTCCCTGAGAGGCAGTGCTCCTCCCAAGTTGGGAGGATAGTGGGCTCTATCCTTCAAACGTGGTTTGAGTCCACACTCAAGCAGTTCATAGCAGTCTGACCTTGGTCAGGTTACTTAACCTGTCTGAGCTTTAATGTCCTGTTCTGGGAATTGGGAATGTAAGTACCTAACCTTGCAAGGCTGTCATGAAGATCACAATAAGATCACACATCTGGAAAGCATTATCTTGACAGAAAAGGACTGGATGGATGATAGCATTTTTGGAGAGGCCCTTTGAAGACTTCACAAGACCTCCAGGGCTGTTTGGTTTATTCTGTTTTCTCTCTGTTTGATGCTTTGCTATCATTAGGAAAAAGACCCCCAAAGCCCTATTATATTTAGAATAGAGAAGGGGACAGCGTGGGAAGGTGGGTAGAGCATGGTCTTTGAAATGAAATCCTTTATCTGCTATGAGTTGTGTGATCTCGGTCACTTTCCTTAATCTTTCCAAGTCTCAGTGGGTTTATCTGTGAAATGGGAGAAAAATAATTGCCTCTCAGATTTGTCAGAGATTCAAGGAGGCAACACTCCAAAAGTGCTTAGCATGGGGTTAAGCAGTGTCACTTTCCTCCATTCTTGAATCTGATAGAGGATGGGCTCCAGGGGAGTCGGGCAGGAGCACAGGGGAACAGATTGCGAGGATTGGGCTCCACAGATTCTGGTCTGAATCTCAGCTCTCCCCACTACCGGTGGTGACGACTTTGGAAAAGTTAACTCTCCTAAACTCTGGTTTCCTTGAAAACAAGAATATTACCTGCTGTTTAAAATAAAATGAGAAAGCGTATAACAGCTAGCACAGTGCCTGTCATCTAGTAAATATGTATTTAGCAAATTTTAGTTTTCATCCCATTCCATCCCTCAATGTACTTGTGAATAAGTGCAGACCACAATGTTCATTTTATAGCATGTGGTCTGGAAATATCCTTGAAATTGGGATAAAATTTCATTTCAGATCATAGGGATTTGGGTAAAATTCATTTCAGATAATATGGACCATGCTCAGTACACCCTGCCGGGTTATAGTTAAGTAGATTTCTTTGGAAAGCACTCTTATGAGCAAACTTATTTTTTTGACTTGTTCCAGGAGGTCTCTCTTGGGTATTTGCTGAGAGCTGATAGCATGAATCACAGCTTGGTCACAGAGGCATTTGCAAGGTGCAGATGAAGTCACAGGACCAAGGTATTTTCGGAATGTGATTCACACTGTTACATTCAAAGGATTGGCTCTTGGGTTTTCAGGGTACTTTGACTGATAAGCCAGAATCTGGTAAATGACAAACTCCATATTTTTGTCTAATTTGCAGTTGTCTGTATTTTCCTTGGTCTGTCTGCTCAGGTGGCAGAACAAAATTTCAGAGGAAATGGACCTGCCTTCAGAAGCAGAAACATTAGGGTTTTATTGTCCTATGTTCATTTATTTATTCATCAAAATATATGAGTCTTTACTATCATGCAGACAGTGTGTTTGGTGCTGGGAATACAATAATTCTATGTGACAGGATCCCTGCCATCTAATGTCTCCTTACCTGGCAAGTGTGATAGAAATTTTTAAAAAGTTATCATGTGATAATAGAATGGCAACAAGCTCTACCTGGAGGGAAAAAGAGGAATTGAGGGAAGGTTTCTGTGGCTCTGAGATAGTCTAGCCATCAGAATTGCCCAGGGAGCTTCTTGAACATATATGTAGCTGATTTACAGGGGATGGAATGGCTCAGATTCCATTCTGGGTTGGAATTCTCTTGGATTCAGAGAAAATTCTTTCAGATAATTCTGTTGTCTACTGCAGGTTATGAACCACTGCAAGGTGATCGGGAGCCTTTGAAGGTTTTAAGCAAGGACATGATGGGGCTAGAGTGTACTTAGGAAAATCATTCTGATTGTAATTTGTGGAGGGTGGGAGAGACCAGAAATGGAAGGACAAGCAAGTTGGTTGACAGAACCCATGGGACAAAGGACAAGAGCTTTGACTTGAATCTGTGACCTAGAACAGCAGCATAGTGTATCATTTAGGGATGCTTTTTGATTAGCTATGGCTTAAGCAATGAAGATATATAATTATGTAGCTGGAATCAGGAATGACGCAGCAGTTTAAAGGTGTGGGGGTTCTAGATCACCATCTTTGTGATCCTTTTGGCTTTTCCCTTACAATTGCAAGTTAGTGTCTGCTCTGATTATCTTTTACTATATAACAAATCTCCCCCACATTTAGTGATGCAAAACAACCATTTTGTGATGCTGACAGAGTCTGTAGGATAGGAACCTGGACAGGGCACAGTGGGGGTGGGGGTGGGTTATGTTCTGCTCCACAGTTTCTGGGGCTTTTATTGGGAAGACCAGAACACAGGGAAGCTAGAAGCTTACAGAGATGTCTTTATTCTGATGTCTGATGCCTGGATGGGAGTCACTGGAAGGAAAAGCCCAGCAGAGATTGTCAACCGGAGCACCTGTATGTGGCCTCTTCTGTGCTTGGGTTTCTTACAGGGTGGCTCACTCCAGGCCACTGGACTTGTTCTGTGGTGGTTCAGTGCTGCAAGGCAAGCATCTCAGCTGTGGAGGTCATACTGCACATCACTTCTGTGCTGTATTCTCAAAGCAGTCACAAGCTGGCCAGATTTAAGAGAGCAGTGTGTAGATCCCATCTCTTGATGGGAGGACCATTAAAAAATTAGTGTTTGTGTTTTGAAGCCACTATGGAGTCACAGTTCCACTGGCATCATCCTGCAAGGGATTGCAAGCAGTAAGAAAGAGAGCAGCTAGAAAAGTCCAAAAATCCTTTTATTAAAGAAGAAAAAGACCCAAGATCCTCCAAGCTGTCTTTCCCTGTGGCCCACTGGCAGGCCCTGGGTGACACAGTCTTGGTCACCCTTAGCTGGAAGGGACACCAGGAAAGTGAGTACATAGCAAAGATTCAAGATTGCCAGGATCACCACTGACTGGATCATGATTCACCCTCTTGGGCTGTTTAAAAGAAAGAAAGGGTGCGGTCAGGGAATGGTTCCTTGATGGGTCAAAGGGCTCGTCATGGATGGCAGCGTGAAATGCAGACGACCTTCTGTGATCAAGTATGTTTGAAAATTCTTCCTCTTCCTTTGCTCTCTTGGAAATTTAAAATGCACACGAACTTGTTAAAGGCTCCAAGAAGTCCTGTAATAAAGAAATCTGCTTAACTTGGCAATCTAGCATTTAGTCTTTCACAGAACCTTTCTTGACGTGGACCTTCTGTTAACAAGGATGAATAAACACACAGTTTTCTTTTTTGGCTGCTGTCTTAGACCGGATTGCCTTAACAAAGTACCATAGGCTGGGTCGCTTATAAACAAAAGGAACTTGTTCCCCACAGTTCTAGAGGCTAAAAGTCCAAGATAAGGGTGCAAGAGTGGTCAGGTTCTGGTGAGGCCTCTCTTCTGGGCCATAGACTGTGGTCTCCTTGTGCCCTCATACACCAGAAAGAGAGGGCAGGCTAGCTCTTTGGACTCTGCCTGTAGGGGCACCAATCCGGTCACAAGGGCTCCCTATTCATGAGCTAATTGGATTCTAAGGGCCCCATCTCCAAGTACCATCACAGGGAGGATTAGGCATCAACATATGAATTTGTGTGAGAACACAGATGTTCAGTCCATAGCAGGCGGCCTGCTTAGAAGAACTGAGACTATTTGCAGTGATAAATGAAGTGCACTTGTCTACTACGTTACTTGTATCATTTATTCATTCAACAAATGCCTACTGAGTGACCCTACATGATTGACACAGTGATGGATATCAGGTGCTAAAAGATAAGCAGCACATGGTCCCAGCCCTTGCAAGGGCTGAGTCCAGACTGGGAGAGGTGAGAGTAGAGAGATTGTTGCAGAGCCTTGTGGGGTGGGGTGGGGGCACCTAGCTGGGGGAACTGCAGGGGGCAACCAGTCTTGAAGCCTCAGCTGGTGAGTGCAATTCTGAAATTTTTTTTTTAGTTTATAAAAGGAGAATTGAACCACTAGTCCCAGTTTTGAAAAGCCCCTTATATACCTGACTTCTGTTGTATGGTTGACTGAGGTGACTTTTCCCTCCCTTCTTATCAATGTTTGTTTCTAAAACAGGTAAGTGGGCAAATTAAAGAGGATTTGATTGAGAAGCTCTAATGAGGGCTGTTTTGGGTTATGCCATTTTGGGGGCAAAGTAAAGGTGTAATAATTTGTGAAAAGAGTCAGTTAGTTATTTGCTATAACCCCATTATTTTTATCACCATAGAAAGGGAGGCACATAAGTTTACAATAAAAAGCATGCAGGAATTAATGCCCAGCTAGAGGTATAAGGAACCTGGAAGTTTATAGGATGATTCTTATGGAGAATAAACCAAGCTCTTTGCTCAGCCTTCCACCTTAGCCTGGGACAACCTGCCCGTTTTCTAGTGCAGCACTTTCTCTGCTTTCCATTGTCTGGTTAAGATTCCACTGGATAATTAGGCCCAGAGGGAAGAAGCTGTAGGTGCCTTGAAAATAACTCCTTGCTTTTGGTTAGATGATGGTGATTAGTATAATATGGTAATTAGGACTGGCAACACCCACCGTGAAGAGTGGTTAATTTGGTGTCCTTAAATTTCCTTGGGTGGCTGCTGATGACAGTGTTTTGCTAACCTTATAACTGGGGTAAGGATTAATGAGTCACGTTTGTAAAGGTATGCCGTAGTATGTGGCATATAATAAATGTTCAGTAATTGCTACTTTTATATTATTGTCACATGTAGTGTTCATGAAGTATACACTTTATGTTAACCATTTGACATGTATTATCTCACTTAATCCTTAGGAAAACCCTAAAGTGAGAATTATGATAATTCTCATTTCACAGATAAGAGAATAGGGAAGTGGCTTATTCAAGGTCATAAAACTGTTAAGAGGTGGGTAGAGCCAAAATTTGAACCCAGTTGGTTTGATCTAACTTATTTTCTTAAATCCTATTACCATGGAGATTCCCCTATGCTGACAAATCACTGAAAATACATTTTAGAAAGCAACAGAAAATAAGATGGCATCGGGAACATGTTCACTCAAATTTAACATGATGATTAAAACAAACAAAAAACCACTTTTGGGTTGGTTCCATCAACCATGTTTCCTGAGGGCTCTCTGTGTAAAGAGCTCTTCATATAGGGGGCTGAACTGTGGTTAGAGGGGGAAGAAGTAAGGTGACAGAACCAGTCTCAAAGACAGTCGACATGCACGGTACCCTGGTGTAGGCCGAATACACATGAACCTGGAGGAGATGATAGAGGAACCTTCCATAGGTGGTTCTTGTATGTTTTCCTGGTTTCAGAGACAGAGTTGCAATATGGCCTGGAGTAACTTCCTCTACCTCTTTCCTTTAGGCTTAATGTTTTCACGTGTGAAAAAGCAGATGGTGATGACCTCACAGGAGTACTGTAAAGGGTCTGGCATCATTTCTGATGAAAATATATGTTCAAGACTCAGCACCCCTGCTCAGTGGTTAGGGTGCCAGCCATATACACTGGGGCTGGCGGGTTCAAAGCCAGCCTGGGCCTGCTAAACAACAAGGATAACAACAACACAAAAATAGCTGGGTGTGGTAGTGGGTGCCTGTAATCCAGTTACTTGGGAGGCTGAGGCAAATGAATTGTTTAAGCCCAAGAATGTGAGGTGGCTGTGAGCTGTGATGCCACAGCACTATACTGAGGGTGACATAGTGGAACTCTGTCTCAAAAAAGAAAAGAAAATAAATGTTCAGTCAATTTTAGTGCTTAAATATAAAATTGTGCAAAGTAATATCAGTGTACTTGATCTCAAACACATACAAATGGCCCTGAAGCTTTTAGATAGGGCCTTTGTCAGTTTCCTCCTAGCATTTCCTGCCCTTCCCCCAGTCTCCTCATGACTTTTTGGTTATCTGGCAAGTACACTAAAGCAGCGGTTCTCAACCTGTGGGTCGTGTCCCACAGGAACTGTATTGAAGGGCCATGGCATTAGGAAGGTTGAGAACCACTGCACTAAAGGAATCACATGAAGCTGCCACCATGAAATACTCAGAAACTCTGTCACATTTCAGGATAATCAACACTTTTAAAAGAAAAAAGAAAAAGAAGTCACCGAGTTCATAAAAGAAAGCTCTGTGATTTTGGCCAGTTGCCCATCCTGAAGTCCTAAGAGGGTCTGTGATTATTTGGTGAATTGACTAAATTGTTGTGAAATCAAAGTCCCTGAAATGCCTCCAAATGGTGGGCTTGGTGAGGACAGAGGAAAGAGCAGCTGCAGTGGGTGGAGGGTGGCTTGAGGGGGTGAGTGGAGGGCTCGCTGGGCCTGGGCAGGCCCATAGGCAGGTTGTGGATAGAGCACCCAGGTCCCAGCTCCCATGCATGGGGCTGGATCACCCTCTACTGTCCTGTCTCCAAATGCCTGGAGTGACTGAGCTTGAGGCCCAGTGGTCTTGTCCCAGCTACTTCCTGTCTCTGATCTTTCTACTGTTGACCAAATTTTGGGTCAGAGTGCTCTTCAGAAGAGAATTTCTAAGACAACCAATCTATAGAACATGTAAAATCTAAGTCCATGTAAATGGTTAGTCCATTTTATTCTAGAAAGCCTTTTTTCCTCAATCCCATAGTTGCTTTGGCAAGATAAGCATGTGATGGAAGAGGAAACATGGTGTGATGAAATGACATTTCACAAGTTATAAGAGGGGCCGGTGGCTGGTGTGAGAGGCAAAGGGGAAGGTGGCGATATCTGAGTTACCTAAAAAGCCAGGTTCTGGGCGGTAACACAGGTCCTTTTTATAGATGGGTAAGCTTTGGATTCTGCTAAAAGTGAAGCAGAATAGGGAATTTAAAGGAGTAAGTATTAGGTTGAATGGAAAAAGTGTCCCATTTGGAGTCTGGAGGTCACCAAGGGCTGTCCCTGTTACTGGCTATGTGACCTATGACTTCTTTCAATTTTAGTTCCCTTCTTTGAATAATGGCATTAAAGCCAGGTGCAGTGGCTCACATCTGTAATCCTAGCTCTCTGAGAGGCTGGGGCGGGTGTTCAAGACCAGCCTGAACAAGAGTGAGAGCCCGTCTCTGCTAAAAAGAGAAAAACTACTTAGGCATTGTGGCAGGTACCCAGCTACTCAGGAGGCTGAGGCAAGAGGATTGCCTGAGCCCAAGAGACTGAGGGTGCTGTGAGCTGTGATGCCACAGCATTCTACCCAGGGCACAGAGTGAGACTCTGTCTCAAAAACAAACAAATAAGAATAATGGCACTAATACAGTCCTATAGGTTGTTTTGCCTACAGATGTTTCACAGGTATTTGGGTAGTTACCTGTATGTATATTTATACTCTCGTGGTATTGTTACATTGTAAAATTATTTTCCACATTTAAGCAAGTGATTCCACTCTCAATCTCTGGCACATTTAAGCCAATCAATGTATTTTTGGAGGGGAAAATCCCTTGCTTCTGTGGTGGAAATACCAACTGGAGGGTTAGAGAGCTCAAGTTCTATTTCTCCTACTTTCAGTCCAATTTGGAGAACTACAATCAAGTTTTCAAAAAGTGGCAAGTCACCCGCTGGAGGAGAGGGATGTGGGAGCTGCATGTGTACTCGACTGTGTTGTGTATTGTTGCTGTGTCCCTGATGTAAGGCTCCTGATGAGTGGCATTTCACCAGACTTCTGTTTGTTAATTGTTGCAGTGTAGACATGCCCCACATTTTGGGAGTGAGGGGGAGAGACACTGCAAATGTTGGCATCTCCTCCTGTACATATGCTGGTGCCTTTGAAGGGGCAGCTGAGGCTGCACTTGAGGCTTACACGCCGTGTCTGGGGGTGGTGTTCTGTGTGGGCATGAAGTGCTGCTGGAAGGGTTTCATGATACCCACTCTGTGCAGTCAGAATCAGGAACCTTAGAAATGTGCAGAAATAGTCCATGACTCAAGCTCCTGGGTCCTGATTTTTTGAGGGAATCAGCTGGTACAAGACTTTTACTAGAATACGTGCCCAGGGGAAGCTCCGGCTGCCTCCCAACATGGCCGTTCCCTTGTGTCTGTCTGTCTCTCTCACCTGCCTCTGTCATCTTCATCTGTTTCTTTCTCTTCCTTCCATTCTTCTCTTTGTTTGTCCATTCTAGGCTTGTTCTCTTCCTTTCCCTTTTTTTCTTCTTTCCTTCCCCTGTCTCTCATACTCTCTTCTTACTTGAGGGGTAAAGGAGCTGCCTGAGGAGCTTTGTGGCCCTACCCTCTGAGGCCTCGTCCCAAGATTTCCTCGCTCTTCTCAACTCTATCCTGAACCTTCCCTCCCTCGGAAGGTGAGCACATGAATCCTTCTCAGGGAGAGATGAGTGTGGATTTTTAATGACTGTTCTCTTCAGATCAGGGAAAGGGCACTTACTGGGCAGGGGAGGACATTTGTTTACTCATTCCTCTTCGACCACCAACCCAGAAGGAGCACATCTTTCACCAAGGAGATCTCAGCTGTAAATATATTCTTCCTCTGTGATGATGAAAGTTACTGTCTTTCTGATTATAGATCGAGGAAACTCGGCTCAACATTGACAAGATCTCAGAGCATGTGGAGGAGGCCAAGAAACTCTACAGTATCATTCTCTCTGCACCAATTCCTGAGCCCAGTGAGTGTTTGCTCGGAGCTGAGTCACTCTGCAATGACACTGCTTTGGGGCCAAGCCAGCCCTGTTTCCCTGGCCTCTGTGAACCACAGGGGCGTGTACACATTACATCACACTAATGTACACATCATGCATTTCCCTGTTTCCTTAACCTTAGCTGAGCTCCCAGTGCCTGGCCACAGTCAGCTTTTCTTTTTATGGTCCCAGTTGAACTACTTAGCCAGCCTTCCTCTGCTTCTCAGCTGGTCTCTGTCCTGGCCAGTAGTGACTCCTGCTGCTTCTCTCATACCCATGCTCTATCTCATCTATGTCTTTGTTTGTACTATTTCCCCAGCCCTACGTGTTTTTCCCAGCCTTCTTTCCAGATCCTCCCAGATCAAGTCCATTTTTTTCCTCATGAGATGTTCTGAAATAATTCAAGTTCACAGAAGTCCTCATCCCTGAACTGTTTATCACTGCAGAGGCAAACTTTCATCCCTTAATTGTTTCACAGTTGAGAGCAGGGTTTAGGGCTACATTTTTGGTTCCTTAGAGCAGGGAGCAAGCCTGATATTATCATTCCACTCCTTCTTTTTTTCCATTGCTTTCTGTTATCTAAGGATTAAAGTGGAGACATGTCAGCAGAGCACAAGCGAATGATCCTGGTCCCATTCCTGCCTCCCCAGCCACCCTGCCTCCCGCTGTCCCCCTCATGCTACCCACACTGTAGCCAGACCAATGCTGGCTGTCCCCCAAGCCCTTCTTGTTTCCTCATTCCCTTTACATGTTTCTTCTCCCCCATTCTTGCTCTTAATCTCCATTTTCATCTGGTTAATTTTTAGTATTTCTCTGAGACTCTCTTCCACTATATCTGTTTTTAGAAGCTTTTCCAGATCCCTCCAGGCTGTGCAAGAGGACCCTTCAAAACCACCCTGTGTACACCTTCACCAGAAGTCATACTTTACCCCCCACAGTGCATTAGGACTGCTATCTTAGGACTGTCCCTTACTAGATTCTGAAACCTCGAAGGTAGAATCTCTTTTATCTTCTCTCTGATTCCTTAGTTTCTAGCTTAGTTCCAACCTTGTAGTAGGAGCTGAAGGATGTTTTTTTGAGCAAATGGTCATAGCTCACATTTGATTTGCTCCATACAACACAGGGAATGTAGTAGGTATGTAGTAAGTACTTGCTTCATTCCAAGCTGATCAGCCGTGGTTGAAATCTTTTTGCTTAGAATTCCCACAGAACCTTCTTCTGTCTTCTCACCAAAGTCCTCATGGCAATGCAGGATGTGGTTAGAAAAAGATGATTCTGGGGAACCAATTCTGGGTATTTTTATTCTGTATGTCTAGGCTGGGGTGCCTGAAAAATGCCTTTTTAAAAAAATAAGTGCTTTGTGGTTTTAATGACAGGTCTAATGACAGAGTGCGGGGGGATCAATGCTGCTCTGGGCAGTGGGTGCCTGTGGATTGTTGTAGCTCACAAAGAAGTTTTTCCTCTTCTTGCTAACTGAGTCTGCCTGCCTCTTTTCACCCAGAAACCAAGGATGACCTAGAACAGCTCACGACTGAGATCAAGAAAAGGGCCAACAATGTCCGGAACAAACTGAAGAGTAAGGAGGGGACAAAGGGCACAAGCCAGTCAGTCCCTGCCACCAGCTGTCTCAGCTCCCAAGGGTCCAACTCTTTGGCACTGAAATGTCTCTTGATGGACATGACACCACTTGTTCCATCTTTGCTGTGCTTTGGGCACTGTCCTGACAAGGACACAGAGCAGTGGTTTTCAACCTATGGGTCATGACCCACAGCAACTATATTAAAAGGCCATAGCATTAGGAAGGTTGAGAACCACTGACCTATAGCTCCAGAAATTTATTTTTTCTTGGATTCTGACTATAGTTTAAGGAGTCCAGAGTCAAAGTTAGAAGGTGAGCATTAGAATGTGCTCTCAGCTACTGAGTAGGTGTGTGACTTGCTCCATTAACCTAGTCCCTTAGTCAACTTTTATTGGCTCTGTTCCCCCAGTACTATGTGGATTTGAATAGTAATTTTAGAGATATGTAAATGCAAGATATTATCGTTCAGTTAACAGACATTTCTGGGCTCGGCGCGGTACCCTCTCATAGCCCCCTACTTTAGAGAGCATAGTTTAGTGAAAATACTGTCATAGATTCGATTCTTCTAGGGGACCAACAGGTTTACTGAGTTCCAAGGCTTTGGCTGCATTTTTGCCCAGTGTATTTGGGGAATGCATGCTGTTGGTCAGAGGAGAAGGCAGTATTGCTCAGCCAAGGTTATCATTTATTCTCCCCAAACAGATTGCAATAATTGTTTTAACCAGAGGGAAGAAGTGTCCTTAGCAGCGACTTCCAGTACTAACAGGGGTAGTGTGCCTGCCGCTGTGCTGAACACTCTGTGTGCTTTCTCATTGAATCTGCACCTTAGTATTGTGAGGAATGTACTGGTATTTATTCTGTTTTCAGATGAAAGAATAGGAACATTACTAGAGGTTAAGTGGCTTTCCCAAAGTCATACCCAGTAAGTGCCAGGGCAAGCATTTGAGCTTACGTGTTTTGGTGACCACGACCCATTGCTGTTCACTGTTGTGCCAAGACCTGGTCATTATAAAGGCTGAGGAAGGCATGTGCAGTGGCTCACCTGTGAGCTGACCTTTTGAGTTTGTCCCTGCCTGCTGTTACCTCTCTGTGGTCTGGGTGTGGGAGACCCAGTGAGCAGGTTTGCACTGAACTGTATGTTTCTTGGAAGAAGCAGCAGGGGTATTGCTAGCATGACCTCCTTCTCCTCTCAGGCATGGAGAAGCATATTGAAGAAGATGAGATCCGGTCATCAGCAGACCTTCGGATTCGGAAATCCCAGGTAGGGTTTTTCCTGGTTTAACGATCATCTAGTCTGATCTTAATTTTTTTCCTACTTATCTGTGGAGTCTTTCTTATAAAAAACACAATTCTTAATTTGGAACTCAGTTTGAAGAATTGGTAAAGGGGAACTGTCTGGGTTGAAGCAAGGGCCAAGGCCAGAGTCCAGCCTTTTTGGCCTCACTTTCATACTCTCCTTCAGTTAGGGAGGTCCCTGAAGAACTTCTCAAGGCTTCCCAGAGCACATTAAGATTGAGCATGCCTCCTTGTTTTACAGGAGGGGAAATGCATGTCTTCTTTTTATAGATTGTTAGTCATTGGTTGCCCAATTGGGAGCCGAGCATTTTCAGAGGTCATCCAAGATATGATCATTGTCTGTAAAGAACTGACTTTTGAGTGTCTTGAGAAACTATTACATAAGACCCAGAAGGAGAACAATGTAAGTAGATATGGTCTAAGGCATGGTGCTGTCAGCATTATAAGATGTCAGGAAGAACTGGGGACAGCCAGAGGAAGTCAGGCCAGGGGACATCAAACACAGGCAGGCTGAGGAAGTAGTTTGCCCTTCTCTGAGAGGCACTGGATAGAAGTGGGACGTGTGCACTCCTCGTGTGTGTCTGTGTTTGTGTATGTGTAGGCAGAAGCAGTGATGGTGATGGCATGGGTGAGAGTAAGGGGCAGACAAGAGGAGAACCACCTTTCTGCAGAGAAAAGTTTGCCGTGGGATAGTGGACACAGGATTTTTGGTAAAAGATGTTGTGCCACATTTTAGTGGTCTTTGAGTATCAGTCTTGGGAATTTAGAGCTGATCCTAGAGCCCACTGGCATTTGCTCCAGGTTGTAGTATCTTAAGAGAATATTTTGGTGGGTGCTTGAAAATTGGATACAGTGGGAAAGAGGCAGAAGGCTAGTAGTTACATTTTTGCAGTGATTTTGATCTGAATTTGCGTGGTGGTAGAGGGCATGAAAAAAGTATGAATATTGGGAATTTTGCAAGGGATAAACTAATAGGGCTTGATGTGGAGAAACAGGCAAAGATTAAAAGTTATTGTAAAGGTTTGAGCTTAGGCATCCAGGGCTATTGAGAGAACGCACTTACATATAAGCAGAAAGAATGGGGGGAGGGGTCAGGTATGGTGGGAACTGAGGTATCTCTGGCAAGTGTTATGTGTGGGAAGGGAGGCTGACAGCTGTAGAAAGCATGCCCAGAGGAAAAGGCTTCTAGTCCATGTGGGTGCAGGACTCAGAGATTCACAGAGATAATCTTCTTTAGCCTCACAATTACCACGTGAGGTCAGCAGGGCAGGTGAATGGACACTGAAGCCATGCTTTGGGGAGGGCAGTGGACTCACAGTGGTGCAGAGCTAGGAAACCAAAAACTTGGATCTATTCCCTGGTCTTCTGGCTCTAAGCCCAGTGCTGCAGTAGACAGCTATATGGGGGTGGGGAAGGGGCCGCCCCTCCCTCACCTCCTGGGAGCTCACTGCATTTTACATCGTCCCCACAGCACTCTGTTCTCTCCCGGAAGTTTGTGGAGGTGATGACCAAATACAACGAAGCTCAGGTGGACTTCCGTGAACGCAGCAAGGGGCGCATCCAGCGGCAGCTCGAAATTAGTATGTGCTTGAGGTTTGGCGAGTTGCTCACTTGTCCATCCCAAGTTGTGAGCCCGAGGGGAATGGGCAGCAACCACACTTGTGGCCTCCGCATCATATTTTGTGCCCAAGCCTAGGGCAGATGTTACAGTGCTGGCATATCCTGCGTGCTGCCTCTCAGTCAGGCCCAAGTAATTTTTTGCTGTGGGATCCAGCATTTCCTCATACTTAGAGGGGAAGCAGTGGCCAGCCAGTTGCTCCCCTGGGGACTCACTGCATCTTTTTGCTGTTTGACAGCAAAGCACTTTTATGAAATAAAAGGAATGCTAGTTGCTGCAAGGAATGTCAAAATTGATGACGCCACACCCTGTAGGAATTTAGTAAAGTGGAAGGCCAGGCCTGCAGGGTGGAATAGGCTTCTGGCAGGAAGAGCTGTGTGAGCAAGCATGTTCAGGAGTGGCAGGCCATCGAGGGCCTGGGAGAGGGAACATTTGGAGTAGCATTAAGGTTAAGATGGAGTGAGGGAGGGCTTGCCCACAAACTGGCATGTTGTTCTGAGGGCCTTGGACTCCGCAGTATAGTGAATGTAATGGGGCTAGTAATATTCAGGGCTGGGAAGTAACACCGACAGACATGTGCTTCAGGAAGAAACAAGAAGACAAGTCAGAGGCAGTCAGGGGAGTGTTGTAAAGCCCATAGGTTTGTAGTGAACTCACCGTACTCCTGGCTTCCAGGGAACTTTTCAAGTGGTGTTGCGCTTTGATCTTGTATTTGATGCTCTGCTTCTTTTGTTGTAAAGCCGGCAAGAAGACAACAGATGAGGAGCTGGAGGAGATGCTGGAGAGTGGCAACCCTGCCATCTTCACCTCGGGGGTGAGTGCTGTGGTGCTGGACAGCACAGCCTCTCATGAGTGGCAGGGTACAGCAGGTACAGGGTGAGATGCAGGAGCAGGGCGGTGGGGGAGCCCAGGGGCTGGCCAGGGCTGCGGCAGGGCCAGCCTTTCTTAGGGGTGGCTGATGGTCTTTGGGTGGCCTGTTGTAGATCATTGACTCCCAGATATCCAAGCAAGCCCTTAGTGAGATTGAGGGACGGCACAAGGACATCGTAAGGCTGGAGAGCAGCATCAAGGAGCTTCATGATATGTTCATGGACATCGCCATGCTGGTGGAGAATCAGGTAACAGGCAGGGGTTCCCAGTGTGGGGAGGGAGGAGAGAAAAGCTCAGGGAGGTTGGGAATATAGAAAGCCCGGTGAGGTGAGGAGGGTAGAAAAACCACTAGGAATTTGCATTAGGAATAATAGGATTCCAGGATCCCAGGGAGAGGTGCCTTCTTATCAAATGCTGACACTTGGTCAGTGCAGTCTTGCCATTCTCACCTGTTCCTTTGGCCTCACAGTTGTTTCTAAAGGGTTCCATGTGCTCTGTCCAATACTTAGTTCCCCAGCCTCAGGATCTGTCTTTTTTTTCTTTATTAGAGATACAGGTTCTTAATGATGATGCCTTAAAACACTCTCCTGATATAGACTCTTAAACTGATGTCATTGAAAACATATGATTTTTTTATCCAGTGAACAGTGAAAACTATTCGGTTTTTAACAGTTTTTTTCCCCGTTTTTTTTTTTTTTCCCTGTATGTATTTTTAAAAACATTTTGGCACTTTCTGCTAAGGAACAGAGCAGACAACACTATTAATGAAAGAAGAATAAGACACTGTTTACAGAAACCCTTGGTGCTGGTCTGACAGCTCTCTTTGTCCAGGGCATGCTTCCTACCCGGTGGAGTTCTCTATTGCCTGCCAAGGGTGTTAGCGTTGCATTCGGGTGTCCCAGTCTTTACGATGCTTTTAAATGAGCCATAACTCTCTTCCTATGAAATTTGGGTTGCTCTGTCACCTGAAAGTTCAGGTGAAAGCTGCTCCTGTGGTGGGCTGTCGAACCTAGCTGAAGCCTGGACACAGCACAAATGGCTTTTGACATCAGTTCCCTGCTCAGGGCCCAGGTGCCTTACCCTTAACTCTTACTGGCCTCTGAGACCATTTCTCAAGTCCCTCCATCCCTGCTCTTCTTTTTTCCCCCCCACTGCCTTGCCGAGGAACTGTTTTGAGATTCAAGTGGTGGTAAGTGCCTTGCTTTAATTACAGACTGGCATAAAAAGTGATGGGGTTGGGTTGAGGAAGGTCTGGGTAGGGGACGAGAATCCCATTCTAAGATGCCTACAATGAATTGGAATGACCAGACTTCCTTGTTAAAAATAAAAGCTGGGGGATGGCGCCTGTGGCTCAGTGAGTAGGGCGCCAGCCCCATATACTGAGGGTGGCAGGTTTGAGTGTGGCCCTGGCCAAACTGCAACAATAACAACAAAAATAATAATAATAGCTGGGTGTGGTTGGAAATCATGTTAAGAGACCACTGCCTGGAGGGGAAGGTACAACCAAATTGCCAAAGGCCCTGGGAGTGTGTCATAGAAAAAACAGTAGATAACTATTGAGCATCTACCGTGTGCCAGGTGCTATTCTGTGGTTAGAGAACATTCTCAGTTTGGTCAAAATGACCAGGAATTGGCCAGCATCCTGATGATGTCCTAAGAATGTGACTTCTTATTTTGTTCCTCCCCTTGGGCTTAAGTTTTTTATAAAAAAAGTGGGACGGGGTTATCTCAGAGTATATCTATATGGAGCATGGGGCAACCAGGCCTACTCAGAAGGACGTTCCAGATGCCTAGCAGAATGCTGGTCACAGACAGTGGCTGCCCCACCCATCAAGCACTAGAGAGCCAGAGGAAAAAACGTACAAAATAGAAAACGTGCCCTACGGGGAGGCTGTGCTGTGAGGTGTCTGGATGCTGCTGTTGGTACTGAGATGATAAGAAAGCACATCCCTCCCTCACATTAGCTAGGGCCATTCTGAGGTGGGTTAATTGGGCGTGACCGGTGTCCGTTCTTTGCAGGGTGAGATGTTAGATAACATAGAGCTGAATGTCATGCACACAGTGGACCATGTGGAGAAGGCGCGAGATGAAACTAAAAAAGCTGTGAAATACCAGAGCCAGGCCCGGAAGGTGAGGCTCTCCTGTTTGCCAGCTCCGGAGAACAGAGTCCATTTTGTTTGCTGTCTCTTGCTCTTTCTCTCTTCCCCTCTCCCTGTGTTTCTGCTGCTGCCGCCTCTTGCATCTGGGGAAAGGGAGCCATGATTGACCGTATAGAGAACAACATGGACCAGTCAGTGGGCTTTGTGGAGCGGGCTGTGGCAGACACCAAAAAGGCTGTCAAGTATCAGAGTGAAGCCCGCAGGGTGAGCACCTCAGTCTCCGCTGGTCTTGTTAGAGTCTTCTCTCCCTGGCCATCCACACATGTGTCCTTGAGCCCATGCCTTCCCTCCCTGTAGTTCAGCCTTTCCTAGAGACCAGCTGCCCACCCTTCCTTCCCAGGTGTGCCTTGCATGGATCTGGCTCTCATGCTTTCTCCGCCAGGACCCACACATGAAAGGTAGTTCTGCAGAGCAGGTGCACAACCTGAGTTTGTAGTGAATATTCTCCTGCACATAGCTCATGGACCTTTCAGGTGTCATGCTTGACTCCTCTCTTCTTCAGAAACCTTTGCTGTCTCCCAGTCCAGGAGCCTCAGCTCTGCCCTCTACTCTTTTTCTCTGCCTTGTACCTAGTGCCAAGCTAACTGCTGTTAAAATGTTATCTCTTATCTTATGGGGCACCTGTACTTCTGCTTCCTGCCTGAAGCAGTTGAGGGTCAGGGGTGGCGTCAGGCCACCTTGTACATACCAAATCCAGATCTGATCATGCTCTTTGCACCACACTACTGTATTTGTTCACCCCGTTGGTGTCCCTGCCGCTTGGGGACTTGCAAGCTTCTGTGTGCACTGGCTTCGTATCTAGCTCTGGTGGCTTCTGCTGTTCAGACTTTTCTTCTTTGACCATTCCTCTTGGACTTTGATACTTTTGTTCTTCATTCTTTTTCTTCCAGCTTTACCTATTGCTGCTGCAGGGATTTAGGGGGCTGGGAAGTTATTTTACATTATGAATTTGGATCATAGTTTCTGATACCCAGTCTGTGTATAATGGGTCTGACAGGTAGGAATGTACTTTAGGGGATGGATGGACAGAGTTAGAAATAAGGACTATATAAAAAATGTCTTTACCCTCCTTCCTAAAAAAGGAAAAATTGGTCACTTTATATTTTGGCCAGTTATGCTTAGCAACCCCGTGATGGTGGCTCTTGCTATGTATCTGCCCACGTAGCAAAACTGCACTGTGAGCTGACAGCAGGCAGAAACTCTGTGTTTCCATCTACTGGCATTATTAGCCACAGAGCAATTTAAGAAATGTAAATGATCCTAAAGGAATGTCTTTACATAGTGGTGTAGGTTTCTTATTTGGATCTATTAGATGTTTTCTCTGTAGAGGTGAAAGGTGTTGAGTTTTGACTGAGTTGTTATTTTTTTTGGTTGTTCATAATAATGATGTTTTTGTTTGTCTTATTCCTCTCTCCAGAAATTGATAATTATCATTGTGGCAGTAGGTGTGTTGCTGGGCATTTTAGCGTTGATTATTGGACTTTCTGTGGGGCTGAAATAAGAGTGGCCTGAGAGGCTGCTGCACTGACATGTAAGTAAATGAATAATCAGCTTTTTCTCGGGGACTCTGGATTGGCTCCTCGAGAGGAAGTTAGCTTAGGAGTTCAAATTCCACATCTTTCTCCTTATGACTGTCCTTGGACATACTGAGCTTTCTAAAACTCAATAACCTGTGGATTCTTTCTTGGGTTCTGGCTGCAGCCCATGGTCGGGTCTCCTGTGTGTTTCCACCCTATAGATCTTGGCCCTGCTCTGTCTCGTGTTTCTTATCACCTGGGCACACCTGCCTCCCCTTTCCCAGGAAGCATGCTCCTAAGTTGGGTATGATCTCTGTCTTCTGAATTCCTACTGGCTTTTCTGGATGTTGGGCTTTGCTTTGGGTATCCTTTGAAATGTAAATGAAGCTCTGAATTGGGATTTGGCTCTGGGGTTTTGTTTGTGGCTGACTGGTCCAATCTTGATTGATGTAGTACCCAACATTTTTGAGTGTGGAGTTGTACTCAACACCTTACATCATTGAATCCTCACAACACCCTTAGGAGATAGGTATTATAGCAGTATCACGCACATTTTACAGACAAACTCAGTCTTGAAGAGAAGTTAAGTAACAGACTCAAGTGCACATAGCTAATAATAGACCTAGGAGAATTCTTTACTATGTCTTAGTTTCTCTTTGTGAAACAAGACAACCATTATCATGGTCTACAAGATCTGGAGAATCTTAGAGGACAGTGCTTTTTAAAATTTAGGGTACTAATTTCTTTAATATTTGTTAAAAAGGATAGAGCTAGCCACTGAATCAGGTCTAACAGCAGTTAGCATTTCAGAAACGATCTAGTTATTGGGAGTATTAAGACTTTTGTGACTTTTAAAACATTTTTAAACATAAAATATAGCACATATTATTAAAAAATTAAAAAAAACAAATTCAATTAATTTTTTATATTACTGATAACCTTGGGGGATGTTTATTCTCATAGTTTTACATATATTTTGTATACTGTTACAAAATCATAAGCATCATTCCACATCACTGAAATTTCTTTGTAGGTCTTATTTTCAACACAAGATTATGTGTATACTCTCAAATATTTAACTTTTCCTAAATATAGAGGTTTATGTTATGATTGTGCTGTATCTCTGTAACTAATATTATCTAATTTTTCTCATTTTTAGTTTCTATTTATTACGCTATAAATTCATGGAAGTTAGATTGCTGAGGTAATAGGTGTGGATGTTTGTTAATACTTGATACAAACTATCATGTTGCTTCCCAGAGCTGAGTCTTCATTTTATTTTTGCTTCCATGTATCTCTTCCTTCCTCCTCCTTCCACTTGACTAGAGGGTCTGAAAGTCAGATTATTTTAGCACTCAACATTCATCTCATCTTGAGAGATAAGCAGCAAGGATAGATTAGCCTTTCACAAACAGTTTTTTCCCCCCTTCCTTTTTTTTTGGGAATTTGGTGTCTAGTCCTTGCTTTCTTCTTCTTCTTCTTCTTTTTTTTGTGAAGTTTGAATTTTGTTCTCTTAACTACCTCATTGGGAACAATGTTAAAATTTAAAAAGAGGCATAATAGTTATTCTCTTTCCATATCCTTGGATGAAAAATATTTTGCAAAGTCATAGTGCCCCACATGCAAGCTTGTATTCCAGAGAGCCCCTGCTGGGGGCCCTGCAGAGAACAGGGGTTTTCAGTGATGTCTCCCACCACCAAGTCCTTCCGTGGGTGTGGATAGCCTGTATGAAGGCTTATAAGAAGCCTAGAGACTTTTCTATTTTTTTTCCCTCTCACAGTAGGGGTTTTTGTTTTTTGTCCAGTGGGATTTTTAATTCCAGGTCTTGTCTTGGGTTCTTCAGGTTTAGTTTTGACTTTTGCACTGTTCTCCCTTTTGCAGCTATTTCTGTTTTTTCTCTCCACCTTCTGGGTTTGTGGCTGATCCACCTGTTGCCCTTCACTGATCAGCTGCTCCTTTCCCTGCCTCTCCTAGAACCCGATTTCACTCCAGCCTGGTGTTGCCACCCTTGTCTTCAGAAGGGAACGGAGTATAAATGGCCTTCCTGAGAGCGTGTTGGACCTGTTCCTTTGTTTCCTTGTAACCATCCTTGGACCTGACTCAGCAATCTAGCCCTGGAGGAATCTAACCTACCTAGTGCAACCCTGAGTTCTCCTCAGAACCTTCTCCTGCCTCACCAGCTCTGAAGTTCCTTCCCTCCTGGACCTTGTGAACCAACCCAGCTTCTCTTTCCTCCTCCAAATTATGCCTCGCACCTTGGAAAGCCCATCTGAGACCCTCTCAAGGTGCTATGTTTTCTACCTCATGGAGTTTTTTCTCCTAGAAATTTGCAGTGTATTTTGTGTGTGTAGGGGGACCATCTCTAACAAAGCAGAGGGATAAAGCTTGGATCTGCGTCTTTTACCTGGCAGGATGCCAATCTCAGCTTGTTGTTCCCATGTCCTAAAAACATGAGGGGTTGACAGATGTCATTTTGGTCTGAGAAGCTGACTTATTTGAAATTCAACCTTAAATTAAGCTCTTACTATGTTTAGCTTGGGGGCCAACTTTGATTTTTTTCTATGTTGTGTGCTCTCTCATGTTTACTCAAGGAGGGACCATGATGATACAGCCATCTAAGGGCTACCATTTGCAAAGGCTGAGGGTATGGACTATCTGTTTCCACGTCTGAGTCTTGGAAACTAGCTGTTCATTGCTAATGAATGATACTTTGTGAAGCCAATGCCTTGAGGCCAAAAATGGGGATTTTAAATTGGGTCAGGGACAAGGTGCCAGAGTCTCAGGCTCTGGAAATGTTTCATGAGACTGGTATTGAGTATCTAGTCATTCATGTATTCCAGATGTATTTTTATAATTGTTGAGATGTATGTACATATATGCATGTGTCTCTCAGGAAGTAGAAAAAAAAGCAGAAGACATTATGACCTCAAAAAAGTTACTTTGAGCTAGGCTAAAAATTAGGTAAGGGACATTCACTTACCTGCAAATAAATTATTGCAGAAATGTAATCTTCCCATATTATCAAGAAACTTGTTTTCTGGATGGGTACTGGGAGAATCAAATGAGATCTTTGGAGGACTAAAGTGATCTTCATTAAGTTTTTATGCTTAGCAGACCGATGGTTTTAACACCTCTCCCTACCCCGTTGCCTACGCTAGACTTGTTCTGGCCACACGCCACAGCAAGTTGATATTATCCTCATGACTGATGGGATGTCCTATCTTCAGGACTGAGTCAGTTGGGGAACACCCGGGACTAGAGAGTATCTCTTCCTGTTTCCGGGTTAATGAGCTTGGCAGGGTCTTTGTCTCCCTCGATTCTTATCATGGAGGAAGCAACGGCCAGGAAATATTAAAGCTGCTGTGACTGCTAACCCAGTAGAAGGTCCCTGAGATTCCCTGCTGGTCTGTGCCAGTCTCCCTGAATTTGGGTACCAGGTATAGTTCAGCTTCAACTTTAATGCTTTCTAGAATAGGGTGAGCACCCTAGTCCAGGCACTGTCCATTAGCTTCCTTTGCAAAGGCTACTCACTCGCAGTCCTCATCCGGCACTCAGAGCCCAGGGAATATCCTCTTATCCTTGGCTATGATGTCTGTCGGTGGACTGGCTTCTCAGTCGGGGAGACAAACTGATCACAGGCCTTTGCTGTCCTCTGAGATTGAGGCCTGAAGCTTATAGCTTAGAATACAGAATGTGAAAGTTTTGTTGTTGTTTGTACTTTTTTAAAAAATGTAATCTTGATAATTTTATTGCTAATTTAAAAATAAATGACTTTATATTGATTGTGAAACTGCTCCGGCTCTATCTCCAGGCAAAACACTTAAGTGACTTGGTGCCACCGCATGGTGACTTTTGTTCAGGTTTTAGTAGAGTAAGGTTAAAAATCTTTGTAAACCATGTGCTGGACCAGAAAGGTGGTTCAAAAGCTCAAATTTTTGAAAATGGCTTAACTGCCAAAGAATTCAATGTAACTGTATTTGGGTTCAGATTTGAGGTTTACTCCTGTGAAAATCTGGTTCACTCATTGACAGTATCTGGCTCAAGGAGGAATGAGGAAGGTCTGCTGTGCCATTATCTAGACGGCGGAACCCCATGCTCAGTATTCTGAGTCCTGTCCTAACTTTTAACTCTCTCACCTGAAAGTAACAACTGTGAACATTCTGGGTTCCTGAAGCCAGATCCATCTCCCTTGTCCTCCTGGCCCCCTAGTCCTTTGTACTTCTTTCCATGCCCACGTGTTGTCTCCCTTCCCCTGGAGTCTGCTCTGTCACATTTCTCACATGTTCTTTCTTTCTTCATCTGCATGAGCAGAAGAAGATCATGATTATGATTTGCTGTATTATCCTTGCGATCATCTTAGCTTCTACCATTGGGGGCATATTTGCCTGAAAAAGGTGAGCCATTGGGTTGTGCCTGTAGCTCAGCGGGTAGGGTGCCAGCCCCATACACCGAGGGTGGTGGGTTCAAGCCCAGCCTCAGCCAAACTGCAACAACAATAAAAAACAGCCGGGAATTGTGGCTGGTACCTGTAGTCCCAGCTACTCTGGAGGCTGAGGCAAGAGAATCACCTAAGCCCAAGTGCCCATGGCAATCTACCAAGGGCAACAAAGTGAGACTCTGTTTCTTAAAAAAAAAAAAAAAAAGAAGAAGAAGAAGAAAGAAAAGAAAGGTGAGCCATCTGTGGGGAGGGTTGGGCCTGCTTTCTCTTGAAACCCTGTGTTCTGGGGCATTCATTGTTTGTCACCAAGTACCCTAATCTGGGTGGCTTTAGGTGCTGGAATAAAGGTTAGAGAAACTTAAGGAAAGGGGTGTTTCAGAGAAAGAAAGATGAATGAAGAATGGGTTGGTAGCAGATTGTCAGGGGAGGGAGGGAGGTGGCAATTCTATCCTATAATCTGGTCTGGTGGCAGAATGCTTTGTACAGGTCAAGGATGTTGATTCCTGGTAAACAATTTGAGCCCTAGTATCTGAGAAAGGCAAAAGGAGCAATAATTAGTTCTTGCATTAGATGTACCCAGAACTTTTTGGAAGAGGGCCACACAACAAGCCTGAGATAAATATAGTTCTTCCCTTCCAAGATCATGGGTTAACACAGCCCTGTGTGTAGCCCCTTACCCCTGCAGTAGTCATGCTGGCTACAAACACCATGCTGTGTAATCTGTGATCTTCTTTCCCTCCATTCTTCTCTCTTCAGCTCTCAGATGGGTCCACGCCTGGGATTTCTAATCCTCCTTCCACCTCTGTGGTGCCATCACTTCTCCATGCAGACTCCTCATCAGCTACTCCTCTTTCCATCATGAAACTTCTCATGACACAAGCACCAAACTCAACTACTTATTGCAAGTTATGTAAAGGAAGAAGAAACTTATCAAAACTCAGCTTTGGGTGGGGGACAGGGGTGCAGGAATAGGGAGTGCTGTGATATGTAGCTTGCTAGAGATGGTCTAAAGGAGGGAGCTGCAGAGTAGGGATTAAAGCATAACAGGTGCCTGTTTAGGAAGCGAAATTTAGAGCCTGCACCTGCAGTGTGGCTGTGACGAGGCAGATCCTGGAATGCTTCTAATTCAACAGGATCTTATTTGAACTGCTGAGTTGGTGAAGAATGTCAGGGCAGTTGTCATTTCTGCACTTTAGGCTCTTCTAGGTCTCACCTTTGACCATATCTATTTCCTCCTTCAGGGTTCCCTAGTCTTAAAGTGGTGGTTATCTAAAGATAGGCACATGCCTGTCTTGCTCCCTGCAGTGTCCCCACTGTTTAGCGCAGTGCCTGCCACTTACAGGTGCTCAAATATCTGTTGACTTAATTACTTACATACAGTTAGGCTCTGATTTCACTGACAGACTTGTCCCTGGGTTTGACTCCTCAGCTCTTTAAGGCATTACTGGGACACAGTTTCCTACTGTGAGGCTGATAAGGGCTGATACACTTTGGCGAAAATGCAACATCAGACCCCCATTACCACAACATACACTTTAAAGTGCTTTTTCTGTGGGTGACGATGGTGGAGTTCTCTTACCGACAACATCTTACTCTGTGATGGCTGGTCCCAGGATTGTGGTTCAGTAACTAAATACGCATCCCAAAAGAGGTTTATGCTATAATTGAATTCCTAAGTGGAACACTTCGTGAACCCCAAGAAAGAACCGAGCACTAGGTGAGAAAGGTGAACTAAGGCTATCGCTTACGTCACTTCTCACCTCATCTGTGTTGCTAGCACAAATGCTGGCCAGCCTATGTAAGTGCGAGAAACCATCATAAACACCATCCCCAATTCAAAGGTCAGTTGTATTCAGCTTTAAAACTAGCTATGTGGATGAGTTCAAATGCAAGTTAATTTATTTAGTGATTACTAACAGGTTCACTAAAAATACATTAAAAATCAACAGTGTACAACAGGTGTCCTCAAACTATGGCCTGCAGGCCGCATGAGCCCGCCTAGGACATTTATGCGGCCCGCTGTGTGTTTTTGCCACAGCTGCCTATCCTGCTTAGTACGTGACTCGTCCCAGGGCCTGCAGTCCAGCCCTCCAACGGTCTGAGGGACAGTGAACTGGCCCCCTGTTTAAAAAGTTTGAGGACCCCTGGTGTACAACTTCTGAGGACCACACAACTGTTAAGTTTATACTTTTGAAAGTAAACCAAATTCTTATGTCTTTGCTGGATACCTTTTTAAGGAAGTATGATTAAAAAAAAAAAACAAAAACATTTTGGTCAGTGTGTTGTTTTCTACCTACATTGAAAATCAGATGGTTTAATATTTCTATCAATTTGTGTTTCCTTTAGTTTGAACAGGGGATAGATGACTATAGCTCTGAAAAACAGATTAATCTTGTTAAAGGCAATCAGGGAGGGGAGCTGAAACCATGGGGATCTGACTCACATGGAGCCCCAATCCAGCTGGCAGTGATAGCATGTGTGCTGCATGGTACTGTACCAGACTCTGCAGGGACACAGAGACAGCGTCAAACATTCTCCCTCCTGCGAGAATTTTAGACCTAGGAAAGGCCACACAGCTTTAACTTTTATCATCTTTTGCTAAAAGGCAAAGGCATATTCCTTACCATATTGTCCACTGTCTCCCCTTCCAGCCTTGAGAGAAGATGGGTAGCTGGGCGTCAATAAAAATATATTGAATCAATTATCCTATGTACTTGTGTTGTTTTTGTTATTCTAAAAGTGTGTAAAGTGTCACAGAAACTGGCTCCCCAGGGGTGTACATCTAACAGGCATTACAGACCTTAAGTCAGAGTTGCATTGTAGGTGAAAATGTACACATGTGCTTCAGTCTGGAAGACGTTCATCTTATATGCCCACAGATCGAAGAGCTCTTACTAGTCATCTAGGCTTATTTCTTAATCTTTTAAGGGATTAAGAATAACCAATGAGAAGATATATCCTGAGGTGATGTTTAAATTTTACTTACAGTACAGGGTTTTTTCCTACTCGTGTAAGAGCTACCTGCCCACAGATCGATTTCCTTAGCATGTAAGAGCTACCTACTCAAACACTTTAAGGGTAGTCTGAGAGGAATAAAAGTACAGATTCTTTCAATGGCCTACGTACATTTTATTTCTTACACTCACTACACACGTTTGGGCATGTAGAACTTGCCCCAGTATCGTCCCTTCTGGGTCAGGTCATAGGGGCTCAGTACTTTCCGTATCCCTAGCATGTTGGCAGTGGCTATGCGCTCAAAGGTCCAGGGGTTTTGGTTGTTACGTTCTCGTTCCTCTTGCTGTTTCCGCATCTCCTCTAGAGTCTCTCGGCTCACAGCCTTTGCTGGGAAGGGCAACTTGTGAGCAACTTGGTTAAGGAAACCTTGTACCTCTTTGAATTCACAACGGCCACCCAACTCCACTACAAGGCGGCCAGTCTTCACGGGCGTCACGTAGTGATCGATGGCACCTTTGCCTCCCCCCATGCGCTGTCCAACACTTTTGCGGGTGATGGGCTTGAAGGGGGCTGGTACTCGCCATATGGCAAACATGTTCTTGGGGTCCAAAGAGCGGTTAATTGTCAGGCGCATCATTTCAAAATGGCCCCAATGGAGGTAACCACCACCCAGTGCCTAAAAGTGAATGGGAGAATTAGGAACACATGGGGACGTAGACATTGCTTATAGGCTCTACTATGTCTCTTCTTTTACAGTAACTGTGGCTTTACACTCATTTACTTTACTTGAAAATAAATATGTAAGTTATAGTAAGTACCATGGAGGAAAAGTCTAGGGGTACAGAAATAAAGGGGAGGGAGGATAGACTGACTCTGGTGGAACGTCAGGGAAGGCCTCTTTGAAGTGATATTTAAAGTTGAGGCCAGAATAAGGACTAGTCAAGGGGAAAGAGCCGATGTGTTCCAGATAGAGGAAGGGCTTATGTGGAAGCCCTGACACAGCAGAGGACTGTTGAGGTGAGTAGAAGCCAGTGTGGCTAGAGTAATGAAAGGAAGGGGAAAGTGGGCAAGAGGTTCTGAGGTCAGTAGCAGCTGATCATGGAGGTTGTGCGAAGAGGACTTTAGAATTATCACTTGGACAACCTGATGGAAAATAAATCATAGTGCACACCCACATATGTAGCCTTCACAGATGCTACTTAACTAACTTAGGATGGCCACATCCTAAGTCATGGATAGTTTTACCAGAGGCTTGAAAAGATCTCAGGGTCTGATTATAGGACAAATTAGGTAGCTTCTTCCTTCTCCTGCTTTAACATTATTTTTCCTCTACTTAAAAGAATATATATGTGTATATTATATATATGCATATATAAAAAAACTCAACTATTTACTGGATACTCAGTATCCTCTCTGCATGTTTATTTATTTTATTTTGTGAGATTGGGCTCTGTTGCCTTGGCTAAACCTCATAGCTCACTACAACCTTGAACTCCTGGGCCCAAGCAATCCTCCTGCCTCAGCCTCTTGGGTAGCTAGGACTACAGGTGTGCAACACCACATCCAGCTAATTGTTCTATTTTTTGTAGAGATGGGGGTTTCTCTATGTTGCTCAGACCTTGAATGCCTGACCTCAAGCTATTCTCCCATCTGGGCCCTCCAAAGTGCTAGGATTATACGTTTGAGTGACCACACCTGGCCCAAATCAGTTTAAACAGCACTGATGGCAGTTCTAATAAGAACTGTAGAGGAACAGACTAGAATTAACTCAAAGAGTATGAGATTTGTTAATCCCTAGCTTCCACCCTGTAGTTGCTTGATGTTAAACTCACCAAGATTGCAAAATTGCCTTCTGTGAACTCAGTAGCTTCAGTGGAAGGTCCTCGTATGTCACTCAAGTTTTTAGGTTCTCTTCTTACTTTTGGCACAAGTGGTACCCTTTCAACAAATTTAAGCTTGGGCTTTTCAGGAATAGAAACATCTAAAAGGAGCACAGACAATCAAGAATAAGTAAAACAACAAGCTCAAAGGACCCACTTTCTTAGAAAATAATCAGGTGAAATGCTTAAAGTCACCCCTGAAAAGTAGTTGCAAAGGCGTATTATTATTTTTTTGGACACAGTCTGCTTCTGTTGCACAGGCCAGAATGCTATGACATCAGCCTAGCTCACAATAACCTCAAACTCCTGAGCTCAAGTGATCATCCTCCCTCAACCTCCCAAGTAGCTAAACCTGGCTAATTTTTTACTTTTAGTAGAGATGGCATCTCACTCTTACTCAAGTAATCCTCCGCCTTGGCCTCCCAAGTGCTAAGATTACAAGTGTGAGCCACTGTGCCTGGCCCAAAGATACATTATTCTTGTGGATGCCTTTAGTGCACTGGAATTTTTTTTGGCTACGACAATGGTTAATGCAAATGTTTCTAAACCTTTGAAGGTAGTAAAGTTTTAACTTTGAATCAAAATGTATTTACTAATCACTGACTTTGTGCTCAATACTATAACAGGTGTTTGGATATCATTATTGCATTTAATCTTTAAGACAACCTTCTAGGCTTTTTTTTTTTTAGGGCTTTTTGTAATTTTTCAACTTTTAAAAGTCTAATTCACATAAAATAAGAATCAAATAAAAAATATACAGATCAGTGAATTACCAGAAAGTGAATGCATTAACGTACATCACTATTGCCCATGCCAAGGAGCAGAATATTAGGCAAATAATATTTTTAACCTCCATATCATAGAAGAGGAACCTGAGGCCTCAAAAAATTTTATAATTTGATTTAGGGTGCCATCAACTTAAACAGTAAAGCCAGACAGCATGACACTTAAAAAAAATACATCACTGCCTCTCTGAATATTAATGAGGGTAGTGGGAAGACTATTTGCTTGTGAAATAAATTCTCCAGCTCTACCACATTCTTGTTGAGAAACTTACAACCTATGAGTCCTTTGATCAATGCTTTTTCTTCTTCAGGTCAGACACGTGACATCTTTATGATCTTTACTTGACAATTAGGGGAAAAAATTAACTTGTAAGCCCACTAAAAATTTCTAGTGACACGAACATGGCTTTATGATAGAGATAAATATAAAACAAAAAAAAAATCAAATTTATTACTATCACTACCACAGTTCAGAAACGGCCTCCCCTTCCCTGCACTTCTAAATGCAGCCACAGAGTCATGCTTTTTTTCACCTACGAGTCAAAATCTACTTCCAGAAAATACAGTGGTTTAACAATTATGGGTTGAAGACAGATGTCCAGGCCCATTCATTTTTTGATGTTTTCAGTATATTTTTAAAAATGGTAAATTAGGTGTACAAAAGTGTTGCTTATCTTAAATCTGTATGTAACAAATTAATTCTTTTCAATAATGTTAAATGGCTGCATATATGTAACGTTATTTGGAGAGAACATCTAAAGTCCAGATTTGAGGCCAATTAGCCCTGGCCCAGTGGACTATGGGCCATAACCTGTGATAGGCCTTAGAGAACCTATTCTATTACACATTTGCTCCATAAAAGCAGGGACCTTTTATTTATCTCTTTGTTCAGAACAATGCTTGGCAATATAGTAGGCCCTCAATACATTTTTAATTAAGGAATGAATGGGGATATATGAATCCCAAGAACACTCCTATGACTTCTCCTACTCTCTGCTAAATTCCATCAGGTAAAAAACTTTCCAAAGGAAAAAGATAAGTTCTCACCTTCATAAGATGGCACTGGGAGTAGCGTCTTTATGCCAGCGCTGGGGAGCAGGGCTGCCCAAGAATCTACAAAGACAAATCAAGTTAAACCGGGGCCTGGTACAACCTGGGAAAAGGTATTTAAATCCTAACGGAGACTTTTTATGGGCTCAAAGGCGCAGGCCCCCCATGAAGAAGCCGGCGGGGTCCCTGGGCAGCAACCCCCACACCAGGTCGTGACCCTTTTGCACGAATGGTGGAGGGGCTGTGGGATAGAGAAGCCTCAAGCCAGTGCTTCAGCAAGTATATGCAGAGTCGTCTTTGGACACTGGAGGGCCGGGAGGAAAAGGGTAAAGTCTTTTTTAGAGCCCAAAATGGACTTCTAACCTAACAAAGGCACCCGCAGGAGCGACGAACTGGTGCGAGCAAGCAGCCTCCACATAGCCAGGAGCGTCAGGCCACGCCAGGGTCCCCACAAACACCACAGCTATTTCATCCACGCCGAAACCAAGCCTCGCTAGAACCAGGTCAAAGAACCTCTCAGGCGGCCGGAAGCTGTGTTCACACAGGTCCGCTCCGCACAGACGCCCCACGGAAGCCGAAGAAACTGGAGCCTCAGGGCTTGGGTTCCGGCGCTGGTGTGGGCGGGTTAATCCGGATCTGCCCAGCCACGCCCAGGAGCTCCCATTGGCTGTCTAGGATTGTCTTCCCAACCCCGGGATTTTCTCTAGACCTAGGAGGTAGGTTGGGCGTTGGGCGTTTTTCTCTGCGATATAGAACTATTAAAGCTTGGAGTTTGCATAACAAGTTGGTTCTGTGACTGGTTTCATGACAAAATGTTACAATTCTCTAGTGAGAATTGAGAGCTACAATTCTCTAGCTCACTCATATTCCAAAGGAGTTTCTAATGTTCCCATCAGAACTGAAGCAGGCAGCTAAATGGCCTTGACTGGATGGGGGTGAAACAGTGAGTCTTAGCTCCAGTGGCCTTGCAAAGGCAGCTTAGAAAAGGCAGAGAAGACACAGAGAGGTCTCAGTACAAACTGCTGAACAGAACTTTGTAATTTTCTGTACACTGATACAATTTGTGTTTCCCCCAGAAAGCAGCAGAACTTCCTTACAGCCTTGAGATAAATACAGTGCCTTACTCTACCAGAATTTCGGGAGAAAGTCAAGATAAGGGATATGCCACCACAGATTGTGACCAAGAGCCACTGAGCTTGTGCACAAGACTGAATGAACAATAACCCGTAGCTAATTATAATAGTAAAATCCCCACCCTGGGGAGGGATTTGCCCACCATTTTTTCTTCGTGGGATGTATGAATTAGCATGATTCTCCTGTGCTTTCCTGTCCTGAACTCCACTTAAACATACAAGGAGTACAGCACTCCCTCTATGCGTTATTCATTTTCACCTCCTTAAAACCCCCTTAACCCTCCTAACCTGAGAGGTGGATTTGAGGTAGCCTGCGCCTCCCCCCACCCTAGTTGACACATCCTCTGAAATAAACCTTTTTTTCCTTGGCAATCGTCCTTGTCTCAGAATTGGCTTCCTATTTGGTGAGCAACCAGTGAATCCCTTTTGTGGGTTCATTAATAATTCCTTACCATTCACCGCAATAAGCCTTTTTTTCTAGGAGACCTCTCACGGACATTTGGAAAATAACCACCGATTTGTCATTGGTTTAACGTTTACTGAGCACTCACAGTGTGTCAGACATTGAGTGCTCATTGTACTTCTCCCAACGAATCCATTAGGTAAGTTATTATACTTACCTTTGCGGATTCCATCCTGAGGGTGAAATGATTTAACTTTCTCATGGTCACACAACAGGGAAGCAGGACAGTCAGGATTTGTGTGATTCCCAAGATCTCAGTGAATGGACAGTTTCATAAATTGATACAAAGTTAAAGTGAAATATTGATAATTATTCTGGGAGAATGCTGATTAAATTAATTATATGGGCCTGAAGCTTTCTAATAATAGAACAAGAGAGAATCTTTTTTCCAAGCTTCTAGAACACGAAGGAGATTAGCAAACTGAGACTCATGTCCGTAGTACTTAAATCATACTAAATCTGTGTGGCCTTTCCCCATGGATTAATTTTACAAATGGCAACAAATAAAACCTGGAATGTTTACAAAGCTACTGGGGGGATTTTGTTTATGATTTTATGCATTTCTTGATTATCTGCATACTGAATCTATATCAAAAGAGTGAATGGAGAGTTCATTTCTGTCCCAAGAGTAGTTGTAAAGAAGTCAAGGGGTCAACTCCCTTTCCCCACTGTCAGATTCTGGATAACTCTTTTGTGCTTCCTTGTCTCCACAAGCCAAAGTGGGAGATCCAAAAGCCCTTGAAGCATCTAAAAAGATCCCAAATTGAATATTATGTACTGTGGGTGACAAAATAATGTGGCAGTAAAATCACCTTTGGTTGGTCCCTAAGTCTTTAGTTATCGTATAACTGCCATTGTTTATTTCAAAAGAAACAAAAAATGTAAGTTACCAAAACATGAATAGATTAACAGAATATATGTATAGCATGGAGGACTACTCTGCCATAAAAAAAGATGACCTAGTACCTTTATAACAATGTGGTTGGAGCTGGATCCCATTCTAAGTGAAGTATGGCAAGAATGGAAAAACAGATACCACAGGTACTCAGTACTAAATTGGAACCAATTGATGCTTGTGTGCACATAGGGTTAACACAGTGGGATTCAAGTAGTTAGGAGGGGGGAGAAGGGGTTGGGTTAATTCACATATAACTGGTAAAATTCACACATTTTGGGTGAAGAGCACACTTGTCACCTTGACTCAAAGTACAAAAGCAAATTATGTAACCAAAGCGTGTGCCCCTGTAATATTCTAAAATTAAAAAGAAAAAAGGCAAGGAAGGAAAATCAATCACTGGTTAAAAAAAAAAAAGAAGTGGGGCGGCTCCTGTGGCTCAGTGAGGAGGGCGCAGGACCCATATACTGAGGGTGAGGGGTTCAAACCCAGCCCTTGACAAACTGCAACAAAAAATAACCAGGCATTGTGGTGGGCGCCTGTAGTCCCAGCTACTAGGGAGGCTGAGGCAAGAGAATCACCTAAGCTCAAGAGCTGGAGGTTGCTGTGAGCTGCAACACCACAGCACTCTACCGAGGGTGACAAAGTGAGACTCCATCTCTAAAAAAAAAAAAAAAAAGGTGTAATCAAGAGACTCAATGCAATCTCTACCAAAATTCCAGTATCACTTTTCACAGACATAAGAAAAAGAACACTTAAGTCTGTGTAGAACCTCAAAAGACTCGGAATAGCCAATCTTGAGCAGAAAGAACAAAGCTGGGGATACCACATTCTCTGTCTTTAAAACACATTATAAAGGAATTGTAATCAAACAGTTTGGTATTGGCATAAAAACAGTCACATTAATCCAAAATAAACCCACGCATTTACAGATAATTGATTATTGCTATTTCCAAGTATTACAGATTTTCAGTTAAAAGGACCTAGAGGTGCCATCTATTTAGTTCCAGCTACTAACACTGTGCTATGTTCAGTCATGTACTTGTTAAAGATCATTTATTTATCTAGTTAAAGGCAAGTACAATTGTATATGATTCTTAAATGAGAAAGTACTTGTTAGCAGTTACTCCTCTCCCTCCCCCAGCATATTTTTTTGATTTTAATTTTTTCATTTTTTTGAGACAGAGTCTCACTTTGCCACCCTTGGTAGAGTGCTGTGGTGTCACAGCTCACAGCAACCTCAAACTCTTGGGCTTAAGCAATTCTCTTGCTTCAACCTCCCAAGTACTTGGGACTGCAGGCTCCCACCACAACACCCAGCTATTTTTTTAGAGATGAAGTCTCCCTCTGGCTCAGGCTGGTCTCACACTTGTGCGCTCAGGCAATCCACCCACCTCGGCCTCCCAGAGTGCTGGATTACAGAGGTGAGCCACACTTGGCCCTTCCCCCTGCATCTTCACAAAAATAGGCATGATCCACCCCTTTCCTAAAGAATGGTCGGGCTTACAGGGGTACAAGTGAAGCTCTCTAAGAGTAGAATCAGAATGTTTTAAAACTAAAACTGAGAAAATGACATGAAGGCTGTGTTGATCAGTTTGATGGAAGTATTTCGGA